>WWET01000392.1:635749-651370 GCA_011038615.1 Limnodynastes dumerilii
GAAAGCAAGTTATCATTAATCTAGCTCACCCTGACTCTCCATCGTCCCATCATAATACTTACTTACACAATACTTAAACGTAATGAATAACCATGTAATACATCCCCAACCACAAATTACACCCCACCCTACCTTATTTATACAACCTCATGTATTTTTTATATGCGTCAGACTTCCACCTCCCGAGGGCCTTAATGGCTTCTTGAGAGCAGCCCTCCGTGGCAGCAGAAGTCGCTGCTCCTATCCTAAATGAGTGTGTACCAGAGCCACCCACATACACTAACCAAGGCCCCCCACCCCCCCGGGTGTCCACCCTTCACATAACCTCTAGCCAAACGAACCGGGCATATATATGCACAATGATGGGGCGACAAGGTTACCCATCGGTCTTTTCACTGTTGGTCAGTTTTAGAATGGCAATTTGACAATTTACCGACTCCACAACCCATCCATGCAGGAGGATTTACTCCTGGCCACAAACACCAATATCTGGAATGCTCCAGAGAAAGCCCACAAAAAAGCGAAATCACTGGCCCTACATACTTCTGGTTCTGCCAGATGTCTCCTACCCCACCCTTTTAGAATCCTTGCCACAAAAATTCTCTTAGTGAAATCCTTTTTGTCCTGCAATTTATTAAAATATGAACTGCCCGCTAATGCCGCACTCATGGATGCTCTAGTCCTACCTGCTTGACATCCTACCCAGAGCCAATTTAAGAGCAAAGAACTATCATCCTTACCTTGTAAGCACCTAGCTTCCCTGAATTCCATCCACTGCTGCCACGCTCGCCAATAGGCTCGAAGAGTGGCCGGGGCAAGGGAGCCTTCAGCTAAGGTTTGCAGACCGGCAATGCAATCTGCCAAAGGCAGACAATGGCATGTTAATCCTGCTTCACTCGCGTTAGGTGCCAACTCCTTAAACCTGGGCCAGTCAAAACATGATAATGCATCCGCTACACAATTATAGACCCCCCGGCGCATGTCGTGAACAAAATATAACATTGCATTGCAAGCATTTTAGAACCAAGTATCTGATCAGCTTGACAGCCGGCGGATACGAAGCCCTCTGCCTGTTGATGGCCTGTATTGCCCCCAAATTGTCACACCAAAAAAGGATATCTTTATCCTTCATAGCATGTGACCACAACTCCACCGCAGTGAGCCCCGCCTGCTCCCATTCCAGTGGCTATGGCGCAGCGCACCATTCCCCTTGGAAGAAAACCCCGAAACCTCGGGAAACAGCCGCATCAGTAAACAATTGCAGCTCCCTATTCGACTGCACTTCCGGATGCCAAATTCTAATACCGTTAAATCCCTTCAAAAATTTCAACCAAACTCCCATCTTCTCCCTGATTTCTGTCGACAACTGCACGAAATGATGTGAGCGATTCACTCCTGTGGTTGCTCTTTCCAGCCGCCTACAAAAAATTCTGCCCGATGGGATCGCTCAGCACGCAAAATTGAGCAATCCCAAAACTGATTGCACTTTTTAAAGTATAGCCCTGCGATGCAACTTAAGGTCCCTCAGTTCAGACCTTAGCCTCGAGACCTTGTCTTCCGGAAGCCGGCAGGAGCCATCCACTGTGTCAGTTTCTATGCCCAGATATGACAAACATGTGGAAGACCCCTCCGTCTTATCCTCTGCCACTGGCACACCGAAGTGCCCAAACAGGGATGTCGCCGAAAACAACACTTCCGTGCACCTAGTAGACTCTGCCGGGCCGATAAACAAAAAGTCGTCAAGATAATGCGCTATAAATTTGTGTTTAGCACCAACTTGCACACACCAGTGCAAAAATGTACTAAACTTTCAAACAGAGTGCAGGAAATCGCGCACCCCATAGGCAAACACTTGTCGATAAGGAAACCTTGTGCCAATTTAAAATCCATGAACTGGAGTGATTCGGAGTGGAGGGGAAGTAATCTAAATGCAGATTTAACATCCAGCTTAGCCAGAAGGGCCCCCAGACCATTGGCTTTTACCAAAGCTATATCCTCCTCAAATGACTGATATCATACTGAACAAGCCGCTGGGTCCAAAGCATCATTAACTGAGTGCCCCTCCGGGTAAGACAGATGTTGAATCATCCTAAATTTTCCTGGGACTTTTTTTGGAACCACCACCGGAGAAATTACCAAATCCGCAATAGGACTAACTGCAAAGGGCCCAGCCACCCTACCTAACTTAACCTCTTCCAAAACCTTCTTTAAAACAAATTTCTTGCTGACTTGAGATTTTTGGGGTGAACCTTACTCACTGCACCCTTAATAGGTAACTGAAACCCCCTTTCAAAACCATCCAACAATAACTTTGCATCCTCCCTATTGGGATACAACTGCAACCATCTCAACATATTTTCCACTCTAACTGGTGTTGGAGCCCTCTGGAGGACCCCTGTTCCCGGCAGGCTGTGCCTGTGATCCTGCCCTAGGTGCTCTAAAGGGGGGATTGGCGGAGACACTGCAGTCTTTAACTGGGTGAGGACCGTTGCATCGCATGCACCTATGCACAAATTTACACATATAGCCCCTTGAGCATCTGCTCTTATTAAAGGAGAAGCACTTTCCTTTAGCGAGAGGCTGGAAGGGGCGACTGACGCCCGAACCCTTCCGAAAGGACGGCCCATCGTAACCCCCTTATCCACGTCTGTGAGTCTTGTGAACCGAAAGCTATGCTTCTTTTCCCACCAAATTTCTTTCGGAACCTCTCGTCGTAATCGCGCCACAAACCCGTCTTGGCTGAAGCGTACTTCTCTTGAATGGAATATAAATACTTAAACAAATCAGCCCGCTCCTCCGTAACATGCCGCGAATACGCAAAAACCACCTAACCATCTTATGAACGTTTTATACGCATCTTCGCCAATTCCTCCTTTTGCCTTAGCCGTCACTAAACCCTTCTTCCCATCTTGCGTAAGACATAAACCCTTCTTCACATCTTGCGAACATATCAACAAAACGCCCCCTATTGACCCTTTCCCGCGAAGAGTTCCTGATATCCCATAACACATCCGTATTATCCACCAAAACAGGAGGGGGACCTAATCCTTTCTTTGTCTTTTCCTTTCCCCCACCTGCTTTTTTTAACCTGCTTGCCCCTACACTCCAGTGTCTTTTTCAACAACCTCATGACCTTACTGGGTCTAATCTGTGAATCTGATGACCTAATACTCAAAGCTACTGACCCCCCTGAAGAGCCAATCACATCCCCATAATCAGACTCACCCTCCTCATCACGGCCACCAGAAAGGGATGCATCCTGTGGAGCTGAAAGCACCACCGACTGCGACGGTCCTGGCTTATCTTCAGTACCCGCCGACTGCTCAAATCCGGACTCCATGACCGACTCATGATTCGATTCTGAAATGTACAAAGTGTCAGTATCCATGGCATCAACTAGCTTATTCCTGCCCGACCCCTTGCCGTGCGCCCTTTTCTTCTGCTGACTACCACTCTGCTCTTTACCCCCATAGCTGTGCCTGGCATAGGAACCGGAACCAACGCAAACTGAAAGGGCATCTGCCCTTGGTAATTGCAGTGGGAGCAGCAGCGGCGCTCACATGCCCGCTGCCTGCAACTCCTCTGGCCCCAGCAATTGACCTGTTCCTCCTTCGGCCTCTCTTTGATCCAGGAAGTACATTGGTGGCTGCAGTGGGAGCAGCAGCAGCTCTTAACAGCCCGCTGCCCGCTCCTCTGCCGGCCCGATCACTTTCCCGGCTCCTCCCCCCGCTTCTCTCCCCTATGTTGCGGCCGCTAGGGGAGAGCGACTTTGCTCCAAGCGGTCAACTGACAGAGCAGTACCTTCTGCCGGCACCAGACCGCTGGAGCTGACAGGCGCACTGTGCCTGCACGCCCTGGCCACCATGCGTGCCTCCGATGGCACCGCCGCATCCCTCAGATGCCTGGGGAGCGCACGGGACCTCACTGGGCGCTCCATGCAAATAATTAAAAGGTAAGAAGTATAGAAAAAGAGGTGAAATGAGGAGGGGGGGGGATTAACAACCACTACCAACACACAGGGAATTACAGCAATAAGATTATTAAAGCAATAAGATTATTAAAACAATAAGAAATAACAGAAAGATGAAAGAAAGGAAAAGTTAGAAGTAAAAGATAGCAGTAAGAAAAGAAAAGTACCGACAGATCATTTAGTACAAAATTACTATTCACCAAAATACTTATCCACCAACGCAAAATCAGCAGAAGAAGATCCAGAAGATTCTAGCTAAGCACCTATATACCCCTTACGCCCCCACCCCTTAAGACCACCCCCCAGCCCTCAATTGATTGGCTCCCTAACCATTCCCCACTTAACCACTGGCTTGTCTGTTTCAGTGCACAGCAGCCCGAACTTTATCTTCCTTCGGCCTATGCGGCCCTCTGTCCTCTTTTTTAAATTATAACCGTAAAATGAAGGTCCAAACTGTTCCCATAAATGTACTGGGGCAATAATCTGTTATTATTTTGTCTTACTAGCAGACACAGTAAAGCATGATATAGTCCTAAGGTAATAAGTCAGGCTCAATACAAAAGAAAAGAAGCCTATCAGGTTCTGAGCTTCTTATCTAGAGCGAGTACAAGCGCTCATTAAACATGGTCAGAAATAATAATGCATGTAAGCCCTATCTTAAGTGACTAAAAGCGCATCTGTAAGGCAATTAAGCTAGTAAACTGCAAGTAAGTAAACGTAAAGCATATAGACAAGGTGGGAGGCTAGAGAAACAGCCGATGCACATTTCACTTAACAGCTTTATCAAGGCACTGAACCCATGAGCCGGAAGGAAAACTCTTTTATTGCCAAGGGGTGGAACAGACCTAAGATGCTGCCAATCAGAATGGAGGTGTGTACAATAGACACGAAAGTGGACCAATTGAAAAATAATATGTTAATCGGGTATGAGAGACGTGTCACACCGCCTATCAGGTGAAGCGGAAACTCCCAGAAGGGGGGGTATACACTTCCTAAGCCAATGGACATGTCTCCCCGCCAGTCAGATAATAGAGAGGGTATAACGTTACTACAATAATCTGGCATGGCTACAAAAATAAAAGCAGAGCTAATCGGTCAAAAGGATTTAATCCAAGGTCAAAGACAGTATCTAATAAATAGAGTCATTCATGGGAATCAGGAAGTAATAATATAACAGAGGCAACTGACCATAAATAATGGATAAATCAATATACAAATAAAACCAAGAAAATAATGATAAATAATCAGTTTGTAATCTGGAGTTGAATAAAAAATAACAAAATAAATGAAAAATAAATAATAAATATTAGATAAGCAATAAATTGTGTAAATAAAAAATATGTAAGTAATAGAAGACACACATTTATTTAACCTCTTGCACACTTATCACAATTATTTTCCACTTTTATTGCACTTTTTTACTTCAACATATCTAAACTTATTTTAGATTTTTACACACTTAATCCATTTACTCCTTTATTGTGGTATCATCATCTTCTATTACTTACATATTTTTTATTTACACAATTTATTTCTTATCCAATATTTATTCTTTATTTTTCATTTATTTATTATTTTTTATTCACCTCCCAGAAGTGTCCAGATTTCCTAACAAGGGCCTCATTTACAAAGGACGATTTTTTCCTTGTGATATAAAATCACACCATCTCGCGGTGATATTGATGTGATATTTTTCCCCAAATCACCTTAATCAGTAAAAAACTATTTCAATGCGATTTAAACAATATCACATGAGATGGTTTGATTTTAAAATATCAATATTGCAGTGATTTTTATATATTAATCGCAGAGATATAATATATCACAATGTTAAAGTATAGGACCAGCAGCTGAAGAAAGAACACTAGCCACCGGAGAGGAAGACTTCAATCAAGTAAAGAAAATTCATCTCAGCTATAAGAAATAAAGAAAAAAGAAGACTTCAAACTGTGAGTGTAAAAAGATTTTTATTTAATACACACGATACAATACACACATTACACATAGCTTAGGAGAGATGACCACAGCAGGTAAGTGCACACAGTAGGGGACAATGTTAGATAGGGTTTATAACTTGTTTACATGCATACTGTATTTTAAGATTTTATGTATGTTTATTGTGAACAATATTTTTTTTTTTTTACACTACACACGGACACACACATGGCTGACATCGTTAGCCATGCTGCCGCTGATATTATTACAAGGCTCATCATTTCTGAGCCTTGTAGTTATATCAGGACAGCATGGCTAAGGATTTCAGCCATGCTGCACTTATTTTCTGACACACAAAAACACATGTCAACTCTGTTGACATGTGTTTTTGATGCTCCGGGACGGCATCTCAGACGGATCTCGCAGCTCTCTGGCTGCAATTTTTTTTTTTGGTGATTTAAAATCACACTAAAGGAGATTTCTTCAAATCTCCTTTAGTGAATGGGACGAATTTTTTTTTTCCTATTTTTTCAATGGCAAACATCTGGACGATTTCTGTCCAGCGATGTTTGCCATTGATATATTTTTTCACATTAAAATCAAACGATTTGAGCCTTTCTGAATACTGCGATGTGACTTCAGAGGCTCAAATCACGCGATTTCACACAATTTTTTAAAAATCGAGCTTTGTAAATGAGGCCCCAAGAGCGAGGAGTGGTGTACGCCCCCTGCACTCTCGGTAACACTTACATGTCCAGATTTCATACCTTAATTTTTATGACTAGGTCTGAGACCTTATGTCTGCAGACGTAGTCATAACGGGGCTTCCCCCGCTCCGACTCCTACTTTACATGGCTATCGCCATCTATATGGTGGAGATACAACCATCGTAAATTTTTTGCCGGCCCCTTTTTCATACCAGCGAGTGTATGTATCAAAGTTACGTACGCCTGCCGGTTTGCAAGCGTAAGAACTTTGTATGGATACGCACAAGTTAGATCACAGGGGAATTACGCACTAGGCATGCGTAATTCCCCTGTCATACGTTGTTATGGATCTACCCCTAGAAGAGGAAAGTTACTCCTGGGCTATACCATGTTGATTGCAGGAGGGCCATATTTCATCTGTTGCAAACAGTATAAGAGTTGGGAGGTTTTGTTTCCTAGCCCAAATCTAAATATCAGTGTAATAGTAAAGCTAGTCAGTGTCTGAGTTCAGTAAGCAATTTGAAGATATATCCCTGCATGCAAAGAATACAATTAACTTGAGTCCCCCTGAAATCAACATGGTTTAGCCCAGGTGTAACTTTCCTCTCTTATTTTCAAGCTCCTTCTTAAGTCTGAATCAGACCCTAAGTGTGGAAATATCAGCAGTAGTCAGGATATATCAGGAGTACAACTGGCTTGCAATAATTAACTAATGTAAGAATACACTTCATTTGTTAGCGCTTCCTAGTATAGATGGCTGCCAAACTTTCCAAGGGGTTTGGGACTCAATGAGGCATAGCAATTGATCCACGGAGCATCGCAAGCTCCGTGCTCTGAAAAGTGAGTTAAAATAGTCCCCCCACTCATTTCCCTAACTTTTACCCTAACCCTCCTCTCTCACTACCCTAACTCTGACCCTCCTTTCTTGGCAGCCTGACCCTAACCCTCCCTTACTTGTAGCCTGTCCCTAGCCGACCATCTCCCGCAGCCTGACCCTAATCCTCCCTCCCCTGCAGCCTGACCCTAACCCTTTATTTTGTAACGGGTGGTATCCCGGCGCCCTGGAATACAAACAAAACCCAGGCCCGCCCCTACCCCAGAGGTTCCTACCTGATCCTGAAGAACCGCCAGAGAAGACGCGCTGTTCCTCCCTTGGTCCCAGGCGTGACGATTCCTAATGCTGCAAAGAAACCACAACCATTAGTACAACATCAACACCCAAAAATACCTGCGGGAGAGAACGGGGAAATTAGTACATGGGCGAGGTAAACGTCATCACCGGCCAGGGCCTCAGACACCTCTTTTCGCCAATGACTGGCGAGCGGGACGGAACCTTTCCCACGCCTTCTGGCTCCATCTCCGCACCCATGGAAGGAGGGGGAACAAACACCACATCTCTGAAGCACGCTCTCACTGCCACCACACCTACCAGAGACCACTTACCTCCAAGTACCACAACCTGTCCTCTGTCACGTGTCCTCCTATTGCTACCCTAGCCAGGGCCTGGCACCCTCTACCACTAACGGAGCCTAGCGCTCCCTGCGGCCTAACATGTGCCTAGCGCCCAACACTAACACCAGTGGCTTAGTGCCCAACCTAATGCAGGCCTAGCACCCGTCCCTAACCAGGGCCTAGTGCCCTGCTACCCAAGGGTCTAACACCCTTCTAACCATACCCCAGGCCTAGTGCCCAAACCTAATCAAGGCTCTAATCAACACAGTGCTTAGCACAGTCTAACAAAGGGTCTAGCACCTTCTAACCAAGGGCCTAGCGCCCTCTAACAAAGGGTCTAGTACCCTTTAACTATAACTACCTATAGGGCCTAATGCCTTGTACTAATGGAGTCTAACACCACTCTACCTAATAGGGCACAGCACCCTATCTCACTATATGGCCTAGTGCCCTCAGATGGGGGTGGTCCGCACCCCCTATGCCCATGGAGGGGTTTGGGGCTCCAGTCCAGACCTGGACTGGGCCGTATCATTTGCAGCAGTGGGGGCAGACAAAAGGGGCTTTCCCAGCCGAAGGCCACTGTATGTTCGCTGCCAAGGAGGGGGTCACTAATACAGGGCCCGCTCGTTGCCCAGGGGGAATTGTGTGACTATTTCCCTGGTGGTCCAGTGGGGGAGAAATGCTACCTGTCCGCGCAAGTTAGGAGACAGTGGAAGCCAAATGGAGGCTCTCCACTCCCAATTCTTCCAGATCTTCTGCCTTCTCTTTAGCCTCTTCTGGCCCTGTCTTCCTCCGCAGAGCGCCAACACCTCTTCTTCCTTCGGCCTCTTCCGGCTACTGCTCCTACCTTCCGGCCCATCCGGCAACTGCAGGGGCTGATGGGATTGGTGACGTGGTGAGCCCTGCAAGGCTCACCTCACTGCCCTCTTCCAAGATGGCCGTCGCAAACCCTGATTGGTGTGACCGTCTGGCAGAACTGATTGGCCACCAGCCGGAGTTCCTGGTGCTGGGGATGGTGCGCTGCCGTCCCCGCCACCCCGTCCCCCTGAAATTAACATGGTTTTGCCCAGATGTAACCTTCCTCTCTTATTTTCAAGCTTCTCCTTAAGTCTGAGTCAGACCCTAAGTGTGGAAATATCGGCAGTAGTATGGATTATATCAGGAGTACAACTGGCTTGTACTCATGAGCCAAGGAGCAATAATTAACTAATGCATCCACTTAGCAATAAATGTTGCAAGTAAATTCGCCAGACACTTGTTTAAATAATACTGTAAATGTAGCTAGCAGCTATCTTACTTACATGGATATCCCAATGAAGCGATGCTCCTTTTGTGCACATGACGGCGGGTCACAGTGCAAGTCAGCTCAACATATCCTTTGCTCCAGCTGTCAATATCCATAATGTCCACACAGTTTTAAAGGCATCTGTTAGGAGCCGTTTACTTACCTTGCCTCTCGCCTGCCTCGCGGCTCCCGCAGTCTCTGTCCCTCGGCGTCTGCTCGCGGCGGTGCCTCAGACTCTCCTGCACCGCCGCGTTGAAAAGGTAAACAAAGCCACGTGTATCGTGGCTGCGGCTTCTGCGGGCACGCGCGCGACTCTCTGCAGGCGCGCTCCCTCTTTCCTCCATACGGCCAATCTCTCTTGCCCTGATCACAGCTTAGCCTATCAGAGGCAAGCTGAGATTATTTAATCGCTCGCCTTCAGCAGTTCCCTGCCGGTTATAGAGTCTGTTCTCAGCCACTGTAGCCTGCTCCGTCTCTGCCTGTTTGCCTAGTGCCCTGTGCCTAGTGATTGCTGAGTGCCCTAGCCTGCCCTTGCCTTGCACCTACCTTGTTAACCCTCTTGTTACCAGCTCCTGCCCTTCTCCCACCTGCTTGTTACTCCCTGCTCGTTTTGCCTCCTGACTTCTCCCGTGTGATAGTGTTTGTTGACCCCTTCGGGGGTAACCTCTGGTTGCGTGAGTGAGCGTCAGTCCCCGTTTGTCCTGTTCGTCCCTCCTGTCCTGTTGCGTGGTTCCCCTCAGTCCGCCGTCTATTGTCTCGGTGTTTTCTGTAGTTTGTCTCCCGGTAAGTCCCTACTTACCGGTCCTTCTCCCTCGTTATTGTTGTTCTCAGTCCTCTCGGGGTTATCACTGTGTGGTGTCTTTCTTTCTCTCCTCCGGGTCCAAGTTCAACGGAGTACGACCACGCCCCCGGAGGGGCACAGTCCATCCCCACCTTCAGGGGCTCTGGTGAAGAATCTCCGGGTGGTTACGAGTTTGATCCGGAAGCTTGTCCAGCACTTCTGTGGGATCTTGTCGAGGGCACTCCGGTACTTCACCGGTAAAACCGGAGTTCCTCTCTTGGGCCACTCCGGTACCTCGGGGGTAATCCCGGCGGGCCCGAGCACGTGGGAGTCCTTCCCCAACAGTCTACTTCTTCAGATTCCTCCGGCTGGACCTGCTCCTCCTATACCTGCCTACAGGTATTGTAACAGCATCTTTTAGGTTGTTTACACGCTCCTGATGCGTTCAATCCACTTGAAATTTCTTCAGAAGATTAATTGTGTAGCCTCCTTTTATATGACTGCAGCTCAGTAACTGGCTGATGGTTATAATATTAGGTCTCCTGTGTTTCCCTGCTCTTGTTGCTAGTAATTTTCTCTGTGAACCATTAGATTCCCTTGCCTTGTCTCTACATTTATCCTGCCTCCACAATCCTTGCCTCTGATCCTGTCCTGCTCCTAGTCACTCCTTGAGTTATCTCCCACTCTCAATGTGACTGAGCTCTGAGTCTGAGAGTGAGTGGCCTTGTCTCTGTTTCGTGTAGTTTGTCTCCTCCTGTCTTTCTCTTTCTTACCTTCAGTACAGGTTTCCTCCCTAATTCCCACCCTGTTTTTAGGGTTGATTACTCTCATTCTCACTATATATCTGGGTGTTAGATAGAAGCAGTAAACATGGGCTGCGACCTGCCTAATTCTGCAGCCCAGCCTATCCCCACCATTAGGGGATTTAGTGAAGACTCCTAGTTAGACTCCGCGACCCTGGTCCGCTGCAACCATAACAGCAATTTTACTCAATAAATGACTTGTTTTATGGGAAACTTAAACAGCTCTAGAAATGGATAGGCCATGCCATGTATCAACGTAACTCATGCAAACTCAGTAGTAGCAGTATTATGTTGGAACATAAATAAAAGCAGCACAAATGAAAAATTAAGCAACTGTAAGGTGAAAGGTGAAAGAAAGATGAACTCTGACCTGACACAAGGGTGAGTCACCCCCTCGACCTCTCCAATTCCAGTAATGTATTGTTTTGATCTGGACCCAACACCTATTTGCAATAGATCAGTAAAGTCTTGTTCAAAGAGTCTATTCCAAAATCCACACCAACAGTTTAAATGTGCAGGTCCACAATCTGCAGACAACATTGCATGTTAGTTGTGTGAGTGCTTATACCGTGTTAACAGAAATTCTCAGACTCAATATTGTTACTCTCCAGTTGCAGTGAAGGATGTTAAGTTATGGAAACTACAATAGATACGTTTGAATACATTTGCTACAATTAACATGTTGTGCCACTGACTCAAATTAAAATAAAATGTTAGAAAACTATCTATAGATTCTCAAAGGGCCACAATTAACAACAATTTCCCTCCCTTACAAAATAATGAGGAAGCTCACTAATAACGATGCTTGCAGAAAACTATTATCGCTGTTGGAGGGAAAGAAGCTATCTGTGCTGATTTACACAAGTAGCAGGTGGTAACATGGTCATAGCTAAAATAGGATCTGTAATAGAATAAACCTGATTGCCCCATTTACTTGGTTAGACATAAAGTTTATGAGGTTCTAAAAGTTTTACAAAAAAAGTTCAATGCTTTATGACAATTAGTATAAAAAGAGAGAATGGCTGATGCTCAATACCACAGTGGTCAAATACAGTACAAGTCAAGTACAGTTATTTATTGGAAGTATGGCAAATGTTCGGAGAAGTTTAGGCAGGATGCTGGACATGTAAGTGTTCAGAACTTTGCTTGAAGAATGGTGTGACGGGCGTGCACTCTCCTCCGCACATGGAAGTCACAGAGAATCAGGCCCAATATCATTGTAATCATTTTAAGGTAAATTAGAGTGTAAAATTAAGTTTGTAATAAGAAGAGGCACAATGAAAATACCTGATAAATGTTTAAATGAACCACCAAAGGTGTATCATAAGTATCAAAAGTTTTCTTCAGTTATTTAGTATCATTGTTTTAGAAAATTAAGTTTGTTTGAGTTTTTTTTTTTTTTTTTATAAACTTGCACAATATAAATTGATTTAGAGGAGCATAACTCCCACAGAAGTTCCATGGGGTATACACTAAAATGTAATGAGATATTGGATCTTGGGACAAAATATGTATATATCAATCTTATTCAATTTTGGATATTTTTTTATCTTATCATATAAGGAGTTAGCTTGTAATTATATACCATTAGCATATTGGCATAGCTCAACATCATTTACATATCCTGGTTAAAGCCATTTATTTGTTTCTTTGTATACTATATTTATAAACCAATTTATCTACTTTCCCAAAGACTATAATGATATAATGATTAATTATGGGCTACAACTGTCATTTAGAATAAGACAGCAATACATTTGAGGCAAAATACTTCCATTATGCAATTTTGTCTTCCACAAGCAAATTGTTTGTTATGGATGTTTAAGCAGGTCCCTGTAGGCATTTAGATTGAAAGGGAAGAACAGAGTTGGCTGGATTAGTTTTTGACAGGTCATTGCTGGATCACATCTTCACCATCTGTCAGCTCATCAAGAGCGTTAGAGGTTTCTGGCACACAATCCAATAAGAGTGTTGTGCTCGTCGTTTTTGGAAAGCATGCCTAGTCTAAGAATATCCTTTCTTTTCCTATCAACAAATGGATAACACTATAAATAAAACATACCGGTATATACATTGTACTTTTGTGCAAATCCTGTCCCGTATTCATTGCGATTTTTACTACTGCGCATGCGTAGTAATTTTTTAACGTAATGTACGTATCTTTTTCTTACGTAGATTCCGTAAATGCAGTCTGAAAGATCGCATTTAAGAAATCTCGTAAGAAAAAGATACGTAGATAAAGTTAAAAATGTAATACGCATGCGCAGTAGGAAAAAATGCTAAACACCGGACGTATATGTTATACATCCGGTAGTGTGCATACAACCCGCTGTTATCAATTGAGATTTTATTTTCAGATATACTCATTTAAAACTTTCCTTACTATTCAGGCATTAATGTCCTGTATCTTCCACTTACACCATCCCCTGACATGGTGCAAGATTTCACAGCAAAATGGAAGTTGCTCAGATTAATTTATAGGTGAGTGCAAGTAGGCGGATTAAAGGTCGGGGGGGTATTCTGCTAGCAACAGAAAAAAAGGAAAGGAAATGCCCCAACAACACTGCCATTACCCAGTAATAGACTATACCATTCTATCTGTAACATACACACAGGATAGAGAATGTCCAGCAACACTGCCATTACTCAGTAACACACTATACCATTCTATCTGTAACATACACACAGGATAGAGAATGTCCAGCAACACTGCCATTACTCAGTAACACACTATACCATTCTATCTGTAACATACACACAGGATAGAGAATGTCCAGCAACACTGCCATTACTCAGTAACACACTATACCATTCTATCTGTAACATACACACAGGATAGACATCATATTAAGTAGCTCTTCACAATTTTACACACGTCAACCTCTGCCGCATTACAGTCTAATTCCCTAACAAACAAGCACACATACACACATATACACGCTAGGGGTAATTTTTGCCTCGTGCAGTATGACATTGTGGGCGGGTCAGGAGAAGAGCTTGGGCAGGACGCGGCGGAGCTTATTTGCAGTGTTTCGGGCAAATAAGCCGCGTATACCTCACATGTATTATACGCATTGGAAACCCCCCTTTCAAAATCCTGCGTTTGCCACTGTGGCAGTTATGATTCACACAGCAGGATGATGTACAGGGAACTTCTTTCATGCGCATCGGCCCACTGATTTACAGCTCTCCTACAGAAAGCTTTGGTGGTAAGATACCGCTAATACTTGCTGCTGGAGAGCTAAGATGAATATCAGCAGAATATCACATCTCTCTCCATGTCCAGGACAAAAGTACCGAAAGCCCCTTCCTAATGGTGACCCTCATTGGATTGGTTGGCAACATTAGCCAATCATTTTGTCATCTTAGAATTTTACAGGAGGTATATTGGGGAAGCGCTTCCTCGTGGTGTCCTTCAGGACAAATTGTGGAGAAGAGCAGGAAAAATGTGCCCTCCCTCTCATCCTAAAAAAAGGTCTTTAATTTTGTGGATGTTCATTATAATTAGGTTAGGTGCAGGTAGGCAGTTTTTTGCATTGCATGTTACTGGCGTGCAATTTTAAGGGGCATGTATGATGTATTTTTATGCAACGCAATCATTTGGTTTGGCGCAAATAGTGCATTTTTGTAGGTTTTGCCCTCGCAGGAAAGCCTCATACTCTTCTTCAATTTAGGTAAAAGATATAAAATGTTTGTTTTGTCGATATTGACTCCACACTGCCTTTAGCTTAAATGTATGACATTGTGCTTAATAAAGCCTTGTTGTGTGTTTTATTCTATTAAAGTTATGATGAATGGGTTTTTGTGGGTGTAGAAATAAACAAGGTAGGTGTAGAAATAACATTAGCCAATGGTAAGTGTATTGATATTTGGTTTGTAGCTTTATGTAGTGTTAATGAAAGAGTGCAGTGTTGGAGATTTATACTGCTGTTAGTGTATTGTTTATGAAATATTTATATTTAAATATATAAATTTAGACCATGCACCTTTCTTTTTAAGTATTATATTTTAAGCATGAAAAAAAAAAGAATAACCCTGTAGCCTTAGTTTTTATTATTAGGTTTAATGTAAATCAAAATTTTAAATACACTACTACGTATCTTTTTCTTACGTAGATTGCGTAAATGCAGACTGAAAGACCGCATTTAAGCAATCTACGTAAGAAAAAGATACGTAGATTATGTTAAAAAATTACTACGCATGCGCAGTAGTAACAATCGCTAAACACAGATGTATATGTTATACATCCGGTACTCTGAATACGGGCTCCTATTCTTATAATGAATTATTTTCAAAACGCCAGAATGATACTTAACAATTGAAGGTGTAACAGATGACAAATTTCAACAATCCAGAACAGTTCATTAGCTATTGGTCTAGTTCCAAAGGACATTTAAGGCTATGAATTACTGCCTATTTGAACTTTACGATTCTAACATTTTAGCCTTGACTTCAGCAAACACATAGGGGTTTATAAAGGTTTTGCACCAATACTACCTAGCAATTCCACAATACAAAGGAGACCTTATCTCCATATCCCGAAGCTTTCTTAAACTGAAACTAAATCTAGGATGGGCACTGTAAAAACCATATAAATCTAATCTTGGACATCTTTTGTAACAACCCATTAAAGGAATAAATTAATTAATCTTTCCACTAGAGTAAATTGTACCCTCTATACTCTTTCC
>WWET01000392.1:684131-698680 GCA_011038615.1 Limnodynastes dumerilii
GAGACACATAAGGGGGAGTACATGCAAGGGGGAGAGATTGTATGAATATATACACTGTACACACACACAAACTGGATAACTTAGTGCTTAAAAGGCAGTGCTTCTATTGTATTATTGTTACAAATTTTTCTGTTTTGTGACTGCATTGCATTTTGTGACAGTTTTTTTAACTGCATTCAGGTAACAAGAATGTTGACTTTATTGTACAGTGGTCGGAAGGATGCAGTCTGTATTGTAAGGGGGCCTGTATGGTATAGCGATCACTAGGATAATGGGGTAGATACAGAACTATCCGTTTACTAGCGTAGTGTATTTTCGCATGCGTACCTTTTATACACTCCCCTAGGCACTCCCCTTGAAAGTACGTATTTTGACCGCTTTCCGCTTTCCAAACCCTACCTTAACTTTTGCCCACGTAACTGCTGTCGTCCGCACACGTACGGATGGGTAACACGTATTTACGCAGCTAAGCACGCCCATACTGTACAATTTAAATGAAAACCCCGCGCCTACATTGCGTATTTGAGACGTACTTTTGGCTCACGTAAAATTGGCACGCCCACATGTACGTATTTCGCAGCAAATACGTAAATGCCCCATACGCTCACATTTACCTAACGTTATATAGCGTATTATCTGTCGTGCGCATGCGCAGTACTTACCAAAACGTGATTTTACGTGTCCGCCACACGTAAATTCGCACAGAAGCGTTGTTCTGGGTCTGCCCCCACGCGTAAAATCGCTTCGAAGCGTAGTTCTGGATCAGGCCCAATGTCTGTAAGGTATGTGTCCCTAAGATATATGGTCTGTATTGTATTGCAGTTTTTAGGATGAAATGGGATTTGTATAGTGGAGACTAGAATGCTGCCTGTATTGTATACATTTGCTTTCTTTTATTGTGGTTACAAGATAGTGTTTTATGATGATTACATGGAAACTATACTCTAGAAACTAATGACAAATTGTTAAACAGGTAGGCACAAATTTAAAGTTTGCAGGGAGGCGCCGAACACCCTAGCCCCGGCCCTGATGGCCATCATACTTTAAAATGGTTGCATGCATTTTGAAAGCTGAAATTTGTAAATATATCTGGAGCACAAAACAATATAAATATATATATAGTTTTAAATGCATGTGTCCATTTCATCTTTCACCAGGTTAATGGATGGCAGAGTTCTGACAATTTAAAGGTGTATCTTTAATATTAATTTAACTTAATACACAATGCTATGAACCAATTTTATAAACAATTGTTAGCAAACGTTTTTCTTCCACATGTTTTTGGAACCTGAGTGCTGTAAACTGTCAACACAGATAGATGACCAGTCGAACTAGGGGAAATAATAAGCCCTCAACTATAACTAATTTAAACCAAATTTTTTATTTACCTCCAACCCCTTCCCCCTTGATTTAATTGGCAGGAACAGGTCCCATTACCAGGGTGCTTCTGGTGAATGTTAAGGTTAAGGTAAAGAAATGCGTGTATCTGCATAAGGGCTGTAACTGCAGTGATTACCATTGCCCAGGGTGTAAGGAGGGGGGTGGGTTACATGCAAAATATATAAAAAAAAGAATGCTGTTTTGAAATGGGGACTAAAAACCACAAAAATAATATCCTACAATTTAGAACTTTTTAAAGATCCCAATGTTTTGAATTTGGTTTTGGTTGTAAAACCTTCTTAATATTTTGGGTTTATTTTGTATTTATTTGGTTTTGGATAGCATTAAATATGGTCATTTGTTGTAGCTGTTTATGTTTAGAAAATAATGACATAATTAGCTTTAATTTACACTCCATTACAGTTCATACAGTTATATGGCTAAAGACAGCGGGCCATATACAGAACCACGGACGCCCGAGGTCAGTACGGCCACCATCGGAGCCCGCCCTGTGCACTTCCCCCTGGCGGGCGTAAATCTAGACACTTACGTGTCCAAATTCCTACCCTAAAGTTTATGATTAGCCGCATAGCTAATCGTAACAGGGCTGCCCCCGCCCTGTCCCCTCATTTGCATGCCTATCTCCGCCTTTACGGTGGAGATACGGCATGTGCATAGAGGGAATGTCTTCTTACAGACGTCGGCCCTTATGCCGCCATATGAAGGTTGTGCACATGCGCACAACCTTCAAAACAGGGGAATTACGGCCGGGCCTTGCACAATACTAACTGCTGAAGCATTAGTAAGCTGTCAAATATTTTATATAGTCATTTAAGTGCATTCACACTGCAAATGAAATGTTTGTACTATTCATAAACTCTTTTTCCAGTATAAACGAGCAGATGGATGCAGGCTATGTGTCAAAGAAGATAGCAGGAGTTATGAAACCCCTGTGTGAAAATGCAAGCAGGAATATAACACCTGGCACTGCACCCCAACAACTGACTCCAAATATATGGAAATATAGTATAATAATACAAATGATAATTATATTGAGACAATACAAATGATAATTATATTGAGACAAAATAACTTTACTAAATGTAAAAACTCAAGAGATGCAACAAATGAATAACAAATAGTTCTGATCAGACCATTAATTAAATAAATATTATTACTCCATACATCTTCAAAGGAACAACATCTATTTCCTTTTTGAGTCCAAGTTCTAAAAGTTTCCACCTTTACATAGTGTGACCGACAAAGATAACAAGAGCAAGGAGAATGGAGGGCTGAGGAAGTGATTTTTGGGTATAAGCATGGGTGAGCTCCCCGCTACTGAGTACCTTCCTGATGAGAGACTGTCACATTTCAGGATTCTGTACACTGCAGTTTCCAGACTGCTCAGAGAAGCTATCCATATGCAGCTATTACTGACTACTTAAGACCATAAAGTACAATTAGACTAATCAAGAGGATTTATAAAAGTTTCTTTACAATACGTGGCATCCACAGCTTGGAGTCCCTGCACTGAGCTCCTGATCGTATGGACTAGGTGTATGGACATTTCTTCTACTATTCTTATTCTTCTACTCCTAATCAGTGATTTTGTGATATTACTTTTTTTTATTGCCCAAGTATTTTGTGTTATTGTTGTAGTGCATGTCTTATCTAAGTGTCTAATAATCTCTAACTATCTGTTATTCATTTGTTGTATGTCTGAGTTTTTACATTTAGTAAAGTTATTTTGTCTCGATATATTTTATTATTTGTATTATTATACTATTATTTCTATATATTTAGACTCAGAGGTTGGTGTACTGCAAAGGTGTTATATTTCTGCTTACATTACTGTATACTACCCTGTTTTTATGCAATGTATATGGTCACATAGAGGCACTGATCCATTTATAAAACAATGATCTCCCTTCAGACTCTCACCTGCAATGTCTGTGTTAGCTTTCTTTATCTTATACCGCTTTCACATCATCACCTGCAATAACCTTGGATTTTCAACCCAAATTATTACAGGGTGATTAGCGGAAAAAATAAAATGAAAAAACAACCTTAAAACTGTTACCCGCAGCGATACTCACCTCTCCCGGTCCTCTGATCAGCGCCTGCCACTCACCGCTTGCCTCTCCTCGCTCTCCGCTCCTGCCGACATGCCGTTGTCGGCATGTAAACAAACGCACGTGGTCCCGCCACCACAGCTTCGGGCAGGCCGGCGCGCGCACATGCGGTCATTCATTACATCATTCCCCCCGGGCCAGGAGAGTTGGAGGCTTGTCGGCTGCTAGCCTATCAGAGTCTAGCGGCCTCTATTTAAGATAGCGCTTTCCTCTTTCTGGTGCCGGTTATAAATTGCTGTGTCAGAATCTGTGCCTGCCTGATCTCTCTCTCTGCCTTTGCATTTGTTCTGATTCCTGATTGACCCAGCGTTATCCTGCCTTGTTCCTCATTGTCCTCCTGCCTGTTCCATTACCTCTTCTCCCACCTTGTTATATTAACCCTTTGTATTAATCCTTGCTTATCCCTGTGTGAGTGTTACCCTTCGGGGTCCCTGCTGGTGTGTATGTGTGTGTGAGTATTTGCCCTAGTCCGTCAGTAAGTCCAGTCTGTCTCGTTACCCTCCTATGTCTATGGTCTGTGTTTTACGTTCAGTGTGGTCTGTCACGGGCCGGTCTCTTCCGGTCTGATCTGTTTCCCGCTTACTCCCCTTTCCTACTGTCTCACCACTAATTTCCTCTTTTACTTCTAATCTCCTCTCCCAGGAGTTACCCCTCTGGTCCCGCATCCTGACTGGTTCCTTGCAGCTCCAGTCTATCCCGACCATCACGGGCTCTAGCGAAGACCAGGTCCGGAATTCAGGCTCTGCGCCCAGGTGGGGTTGCCCATCTATCGCTCTCTCACAGCCATTTCGGTCCACTGTGCGGGTAATCCCGGTCTGCTGTAACACTTCCTTCCTCTACCCACGGTCACCCCGGTTCTCAGTCCAGGTAATCCCGGGGTACCGTAACAAAAACCCTTAAAATTCTGCAGGGTAGACGCGGGACATTCCTGGTCCTGAGTCTGCCCTGACAGTACTGAATTAATATAATATTCATCTATTATTAAGCAGATTGATTTGAAGTTATCTGGTCGGGCACAGAATAAACAAGGAAGGGTCAAAGGGAGGAAGAGCCATAAGGTGAAACCTTTAGGCAGAATTCTATTGATATTAAAATTAAAGCCAGCTACTTATCTACATAATCATCATTAACTTTATCTTCATTTGTTTCCACCCAAACCTACAGAGTTATAAACAATGTATAATGTCATTCAGTTACTATAGATTCCTTGTAAACTAAGAAAAGCAGCTGTCAGCATTGACGTCATCTGAAATTGTAGTAAACAAATTTATTGGTAAACCACATTTTAATTCACTTATTTTAATGGCCTTCCTCCTATTTCCTGGCCCTCTCATAGAAAAGAAAAAAGCAACATATTTAATGAACCACATTCAACTCTTGGAGATTACTTGGAATCTATAAAATAGTAATATTCACATGAAATCAATTACAATTTCTAAAGCAAGTCTCTAATGCATTAAGTGAGAGGCTTTTTGAATAAAAACTATTATCTTACAGGTTTTTGTTTATTTTTTCATTTATTTTTCTGTACAGTCTTGTCAGCAGGCATTTTAGTTGCATACATACATTAGAAGGCAGCACACACTATCCTGTTGTTCAAACTATTGGTGACCTAATGGAATTATGAAAATATTTAAACTTTTATTCTATTTTTAAAATTGAAACCTAGTGTCATTTATTCTTTTGTATAATTGGGTTAATGATATTGAAGGGGAAGACAAAACATTGTGGAATTAGGTGGGATTAGGGAGAGGGGTAATGGTAACAAAACATTGTGGAATTAGGTGGGGTTAGGGAGACGGGCCAGGAGGGTCATGGGAATGAAATATCTGACAGTGTGCTCCTCTGTGTGTGTGTGTGTTCTAGAGAGATGGTATTGGATCTATATTTTTTTCAGTCTACTGCATCCCTCTTTGTGTGTGGGGTGTAATCCCTCATGTGTGCTTGTATAACCGCCTCAGTAATTTTATGGCTATTTTAGCTTTGACTTTTAAAATTTTATAAGTGAACTAGGACTAAGGTAATGAACGTATCTTCTATTTTGTCCAGAACGTTGTTCCCAACAGGCTCATTGCCATAGATCTCTCTGCGTGATAACCCAAACAAGATCACCATATTTGTTACAACACTCCGGGTTTACCTGGCAGTGAACCGGAGTGTTCGTGGAGGAGATGGTAGACTGGAGTGGCGCCCCAGGTTTATCTCGGAGAGAACCAAGGTGGCCACAGAAGAGAGAGAGGTAGTGACCGAGTCGACTGCCAGGGCCCGGTATCTTTACTATCGGGTAGTTTTCACCAGAACCCCTGATGGTGGGGATGGATTTGGCTGCGCCCCAATAGCCTGGTTGTGCCCCGTTGAACCAGACTCGAGGAAGAGAAAGGAAAACCCGGAGTGGATACCAGACTGAGGGGATGGGAGCAGTAAGGTAAGTGGGTGTAGAGCCAGTCCGGAAGAGACCGGACTGCGACGGACTACAAACAACACAAAACTCAGCACGATGGACAGAAGATTGTTCACGGGACTGGATGAGACACACTAGGACTTTCACACACACACTCATGCAGCGGGGCCTCCGAAGAGGTAACATAAACAGGCACTCAAGGGATAGTAGGTACTGCGGGGAAGGTAGGTACAATAAGGGATGAGAACCAGGGCAGGATACACAATGAATCAGAGGCAGGAATCAAGGCAGGTAAGTGGGTCAAACAACGGTCAATTCACTAGGCAGAAAGCACTAGGCACACAGTAAGTAGCAGGTCACAGAACTGAGGTAACAGGCTCTATAACCGGCACAGATTGCTGACAGAGGGGGTCTGAAATAGTAACTGTTGCCCTATGATAGGCTGGACTCAGAACAAGCAGGTGTTCCCCTGCCAACAGAGGAACGCATAACTATGTCGCCGGGAGAACGCGTGCCAAGGATTGAACTGCGCACACGTGGTTACCAAGACGCTGTAACCACGAGAGCCGTCAGCTGGGAAATCCCCTAGACGCGCTGCGGGACATAGGTAAGCGCTAGAGAGAGTCAGGGCATACAGCCTGCCATTACATGGCGGCTGTAACAGTACCCCCCTAAACAAGGGGTTTTGATACCCCTAGGCCTGGGTTTCTTCAGAAATTTTTTATGAAAATTTTTCTTTAATCTATCTGCATGAAGATCTCTCTCAGGAATCCACGATCTCTCCTCAGGACCGTATCCCTTACAATGGATAAGATAGTGCACCTGGTTCCTGATCCTTTTGGAGTCCAGAATTTCTTCAATCTCAAATTCTTCTTGATTGTTTACCAGGACTGGTGGATTTCTGACAAGATCTGGTTGATGAAATCTTGAGGAGAATCTAATGCGTTTGAGGAGAGATACATGGAACGTAGGTGGAATCTTCAGGCTTTGGGGTAACTTCAATCTAAAGGCCACAGGATTGATCTTCTTTAATATCTGAAACGGTCCAATAAATCATGGTCCCAACTTTCTGGATAGTTGTCTTAGCCTGATGTTCTTGGTGGAGAGCCACACCTTGTCCCCAACTTTAAATTCATATTTGGAACGATGAAGATCCACTCTAGATTTAATTCTGAAAGCCGTGCTGAGAAGACAATGATGAACTTTTTTCCAGATCAACTTTAAATTCTTAATCATCCCCCTAACTCCTGGATGCAGGGTGATGGCGACAGGAATGATGGAATTTGCCCTAGGATTGAGACCTTGAACACAGAAGAAGGGAGACACCGACGTGGAGGAATGATGTGCATTATTATAAGATAATTCTGCCCAAGGAATATTCTCGAACCAGTTGTCTTGAAGTCTGAACATGTAGAAGCGTAGAAATTGTTCCAGAGATTGGTTAACCCTTTTTGTCTGACCATTAGATTGGGGATGGTATCCAGATGACAAATTGACTTGTATCCCCAAACTCTTGCAGAAAGCTCTCCAGAAAGATGCCTCAAATTGTGACCCTTGGTCTGAGACGACCTCCAAAGGTAACCCATGTAATCTAAAAATGTGTTTGATGAATTACGCCGTCACACGGCGGCTGTAACAATATTAAGGAAGAGGAGAAGATGATTGAGTGCCTGAAGCAGAGCCAAGGTCTGGATTCATACATACCCTGAAATTCCATATGGTAGCCTCTTCTGCCGAGGCTTTCATACAAAGTTTGTAACACACAACCCTGCATATAGGAGAGCAGGACATCCCCCACCCCCCAAACTCCAACACACGGATTGTGGGTCCGCCAACAGAACCTTGAGTATTCCGCATAGAAACCCTTCCGTGCTTAGCCATGCCCTTACTCTACAAACTTAAATACCTCTGTGCAAACCCTATGTGTATCTCCTACGCATGGAGGGTGGGCACACATCCATGCAGGGGGCTCTGAACTGCTGGCAGCACAGCTTTGGTCTGCTGAATTCCATTGCATGCGCAGTAACATGTTCAAGCAGACTACCATCTGTAGCGTACAGAATTCTCATATGCGCTATTCGGTTAGAATCAGGGCCAAGTCTTCAGCAATTCCCATTCATACCACAAAACATTTTTGCAATAATGCTTTGTATTAGCTCTAGAAGGGGCAGTTCCAGATTTACGCATGTATTATGTGGGTCTGTAAGTACGATTGTGTAACAGGGAGTGCACGCCCCTAGACAATGTGCGCGTGTGCACATCATAGATGACTGGGGAATTAAGCACGCGGTGTGCTTAATTCCCCTGTCATACGGACCTCTGGATTTACCCTGAAGTCTATAATTCTGCTACTGTGACAAGATTTGAATACTTAGATCTATTGCTTTTATTCAAAGTAATCTAAAGTTAAATTTGCCAAGCTGTTGCAAACTTTGTTATGTTATGGGAACATTTTCATATTCATAATATTTTTTTAAAATAGGGAAATGACATGTTCGGGTTAGTTTTTGGCTCAATACATGTCATTCTAAAGGAAATCTTTCAGTTGCAGTTAAAAAATCTGGGGGAAGTCAGAGATGTTTTAAAAGATGGTTATTGGGGAACATGGTTTTAGAGATCTCAGACTGCTCTAGGTCTGTATTGTGGACTCAATGAATTGCTGGTATGTGATTAGACACTTGGGGCCTCATTCACTAAACGCGATTTTTTGTTTTGATTTGTAATCGCGGGTCATCGCGGCCCATCGCCGTGATTGACCTGCAATTTTTTTATTTTGGGGGTCTAAATTCACTAACATGCGATTTTTTTCAAACACAGGCGATGTGCCGCGATGTTTTTAGGGCTAAATCGCGGTGATTTTAATAAAAAAAATCACCGCGATTAGCCCTTTAACTAATCGCGGCATATCGCGTGTATGAAAAAAATCCTAAGTTCTGCATGTCTGCAAAGTGTAGCCATGCTGTAGTCATTGAATTGCAAGGATCAGCAAAGGTGATCCTTGTAATTATTTGTTTACAGCATGGCTACACTTGTAGCCATGCAGAACTGCGTGTACAGTGTGTGTAAAAATTAAAAAAAAAATTCTACAAAGACATTAACCCTTTCAATAATTTAATAAAGTGTTACATATGTAAAAAAAAATAGTAAACCTAACTAACATTACCCCCTACGTGTATGCACTTACCTTAGGAGGTCATCTCTCCTAATCTAAGTGTATTACATAAACTGTTACATGTGTATAAAAAAAAGAAAACTTTTTTAAAACTCACCATTAGATGTCCGCATCTTGGGAGCCTTCAAATATTCTTAAAATGAAGAATTCTTCTCTTTTCTTGCATCTGTAAATTTCTTCCGTGCAGGAGATGAAGAAGAAACCTTGTCACCTTGATCGCGACGTCTGCAATATACCTCCCACCAGTAGGGGGCGCTGATTCAATTCAGAAGCTGACGAAATTTACAGTAGAGCAGTACTGTTAATTTCGTCAGCTTCAGAAATGAAGCTAAAACTCACGTGATTTTAGCAAAATCGCGTTTAGTGAATGAGGCCCTTGAAACAGTAAAGAATTCCAATCGTATGATCAGTAAAGTTATACATTTTGGTTGAATGCTCATACAAAGTTTCCCTGGGCAAACATTCACCTTCAAAGAAAAGTGGGTATTACCTCTGGGAAAGATATTCTGTGTGTGGGAGTCAAAGTCTCATTCACAATGACAATATGCACTCTCCAAAGAGCATTTTGTCAGGCCACAAGATAATTATCAGTCTTTGAGGTATGTTTCTCTACACCAGTATTTCCAATTCCAATTTGCTAGTGTTTTGCAATTTCTGAAGACAATTCTGGTCCTTAATGACTGCCTTTTTCTATCCCTTGGCAGTGTCTTACTTCTTCTCCGGCTCTCTATGTCTGGCTATGATCTTGATTATTCTCCTGTGTGATCTTTGAAATTACTTCTACCTGCTCGGCAAATGTGACTGATTCATTTAATATATATATCTATTTCTGAAAATGTGTTGCCCAATATGAAGCTCAGACTAAACAATTAAATTAAGAAATTTTACAACCCTTTTGTGTATTAGGACACCAGTCATTGATTATATCTAATAATGAGCATAGGTCATCTATGTCCATATTTTATTTTATGTAATACAAACTTTTCCTATGAGTAGCCTGTTCCAGGTGTTAGAGGAGAGAATTGCCAAACAGCTGCTTCAGTGATTGCTGAGGAAGCAATACTCATCACAAAACCCTAGGGCACTAATTAAGTTTCAAAGCACTAAAAACGAGACAGTCAGCTTGTTGCTTATTTGCATCCATTTTCAAATTGATCAATTATACTATGACTACAATAACACCATCATTTGTAGACGGATAACAGGAATTCTAGAACTGTTGCCATGACATTTATTTTGCACACTGACCATTATTTTTAATCTATTTAATTCCAGTTGCAAAATGCTAAAATAATAAAGCAATTTACCCTATTTAGTTTTACAGATAGAAGTATGTGTAAATGCTGTACTTTTATTTTATTTTATTAACCTCTGACATATGATTTTCAGATCATTATAACCTTGATCTTGTGATCTTTGGTTAACTGTAGACTAGACAGCTAACTTTCTGGGACTTGTAGTCCTATCCACGTCTCTATGCAATAAAAGGCTCCCTGGTAAATTTGAATTGAAAATAACAGTTGAAATGGGGGCCTGTTTTGCACATTTGCAGAGGGGATCAATAAGGCTGCATTTGGGGCAGATGTTATATGACCCTTCTTTCTCTCCTGCCCTGTCATACACCTGAACATGAGAGAGAGCCACTTCGACCCATAATGTTATGGTTCAGAATTTTTCTCTAGGAATTCACACCAACAATCAGATTCCCCTTCTATTAGTGGTGAAACATCAGAGAGTACAGATTGAGATACTGAACTGTAAAGCTTTCTAGGGGCCTTTTCCTTCTCTCTCTACCAATTCTAGTTATATCTTGTCCTTGGGAAGAAATACTTCCCCTTCCCCTTTATTTTTTCTCTTTGCTCTTCTTTTTCTCTTTCCTCTTTCCGCTCTTGTATTTTCCTGCCATTTTTAGTTTGTGTACTATAACTAGGGTTTTAAAATAATATCTGGGTCCTCTCCTAATGTTATACCAAGAACTATTGCACATGTAATTATTGCTTTAATGTGTGCATATTATGTATACCGGAATAAAAATGTCTTAAACTGTACATTGTGATCCATGAATTCCCCTTTCTTTTTTCTGTATCCCCCTGTGTATTTTGAAAACTCAATAAAAATTGAATGGTTACAAAAAATGCCATGGTGAAGGTACTGTATCACACATGCATATTAGAGATAAAGTAAAGTAAATATTATTGCAGTTCATGTTGAAAGGCAAATTTCAAAAATGACCTTCATTGGGTATCTCCAGAAGGACCTAAATGCCCAAATAATACCGTGTTCACACTACCGCCCCGGCAAAAACCTGGGATTTTGTACCTGGGTTATTGCCGGGGCACACAGCAGCCCAGCAGGGGGGACCCCGTTCACACTGCAGCCTAGACCCCGAAAATTCCCAGGTCAGGCCCGTTCACACTGAACAGGCCTGACCCAGGACTCTTTGGGCTCTATACTGCTATACTATTGTCTATACTATTCTAACATTCTATTCTAACATTCTATTCTATTCTAACATTCTATTCTATTGTCTATACTATTGTATACCCTATTCTATTCTATAGTCTATATTATTGTATAACCCTATTCTATAAAAAATTTCTATAAAATACATAATATACAATAGTATACCCTATTCAACTACTACTATTCAACTACTCACCTCTCCTGCAAGGTCCCGCAATAATCCTATGGGTCCTCGCAGGACATCAATTCATGCGATGCATGCGCAGGACCTCCATTTCAGCACTTTTAGGTCCTGGTATGAAAAAACACTGCACATGCGCAGTGTTTTCAAGCCAGACCTTTTTATTAAAACATTGTTTTTTAAACGCAACCATTTTCCTTAGTAGAGCATGTAATTAATTATAGCTGCCAAGAAGTTATCAGTGGTAACTGACCTAAATTAAAAAATAATCTTATTATGCCTTTCTGGTAATTATAAGAGCCCCAACACGGCCGTAACCACATAGTGCACCTTCTATCCTTGTTATTTATCTCATTGTATTGATTGGTCTAATTATTTAAATCTGACTTATTTATTGTGTGTTTTCATATGTAGAATTTATCTCATAGTACACTGTATCACTTTGTGCATCGTATTAATTGGTGCATTGTATTTATTGGTAAATTGTACTGATTTGTGTGACTATTCGAATTTGACTTAACTATTGATCATTTTAAACGTAAGTCTAGTGGAGATTTACTTTTCTTCTCACTTGTTCTAAGAAATAAGACCCTGCCGATACTCTATTAAATCTGTGTTTTACATACTCTTTGTTGGTGTCCTGTCAAGTTTTTCCCACCACTCTCACCTAAACACAAATGGAAAGAAGAACCCAAATCAGATCAGGTAATCTCATATCACTACTGTCTTAGTGCAATGTTTACAAATGCTTTTTTACTTTACTAATATGCAAAGAAGCGCAACTAAAATGGTCCATGGCCTGTGTTACAACTCATACCAAGAAAGGATAGAGCAATTAAACATGTATAGCTTAAAGCAGAGAAGGGAGAGGGGGGACATGACAGCAGCTTTCAAATATATCAAGCGTTGTGACCAGCCTGAGGAGGAGGAATTTTTCAAAGGAAGAGGTTTAATAGAACACGAGGGCATGAATATAAACTGGAGGGTGGAAGATTAAGAGGAAATGTGCGGAAAAATTACTTCACTGAAAGGGTGATAGATAAGTGGAATAGCCTCCCATCTGAAGTGGTTGAGGCTAACACAGTAAACAGTGTAAACATGCTTGGGATAAATATAATGATATCCTAAATATTAAACTAAATTGAGGGTAAATTGGGTCTAGGGTCAGTATATTTTAAATAAACAACTGGGCAGACTGGATGGGCCATGTGGCTCTTATCTGCCGTCACTTTCTATGTTTCTAAATACACATGAAGGTATCTGGATAGCAATATCTTTGGACTGGATCTCCGTGCGTGCATTAGGGTCTGTGTGTCCACACGGAAGAGAGGAGTGAACCGCATGTCGCTCCCCTCTCTCATACAGAGTTATGGTCAGTTACGCTCACCAAAACTCTGTGAGCGCTGATCCGCGCAGATGGCATTAAGCACACCTATTGTACAATTAACATCTCCCCCACCCCTAGACGGAGGGGAAGGCCTGTTTTGTCAGGAGGAAATCTGAATTCAGCCCTTTATGTGTATCAAATTCACAATAACTTTGGTTTCTACTTTTATAAAGAATGAACAATCAGCAAAGAAATGCTATATGAAAGCTATATGCGCACATAAAGAAAGAATTACATTGATCAGCAATTACATATTAAAAAAAAAGTAAAATTAGTTAACAAATGTATGTCTTGTCATATAGTAACTTTCTAGAGCCACTGATTAATAATGTACAAGTCATGCAATTGTTCATTAAAACCAGTGGGAGAATATTTTGAGGAAACAGGTGATCTGGTAGACTACATAATCAGATAGTCTAACACATTCAGCAGTTTTCTTATAACATAATGTTCTTGGAGATGTACAATATTAACAACCTAGCCCTTAGTGCCCATGGTCATCTCTCTCACAGGTGTACATGTAACATCATATTTTTCTTGTTGTTTAAATATATTTTTTTATTTATTTTATTATTAAACAGTAGTACTGTTGTGAGAGTTATCTTTGTATGCAAATTATATAACAGATAATATCAATACAAATGTATGATAATGTATGTATGCATTGCCGGTTGTAATGTTAACAGTTATTGAAAACTTCACAGCAACAGAACAGAAAATAAGCAATTAGGGCCTTATTCAGAGGCTGAAAAAAAGAACTTAAAGTTACACCTGGGTAAAACCATGTTGATTTCAGGGGGAGTCAAGTTAATTTTATTCTATGCATGCAGGGAGAATGCTTTGCTGTTACTTATTGCACACAGATACCTGATCAGCTTCACTTTTAAACTGCTAATTAGACTTGAGCTGGGAAACATCACCTTTTAACTATAATACTGTTGCAACAAATGAAATTTGACTCCCCTGAAATCAACATGGTTTAGCCCAGGTGTAACTTTAAGTTCTTATTTTCAATCTCTGAATCAGGGCCTTAGTTTTTACAGTACATGCGGAAGTCTGGAATGTTTATATGCAAGTTTATTACTGACTGCAATGCTTTACTAAGAATAGTGGGCCGTATTCACAGATATGAGTGAGTTGGGAGGCAGATGGTTAATTCATTAAACTCCCTGTGTGTAGTTGTGATTAATGATGACACTCACCTTAGTTTGATTTCATTGGTCCCGAGGGCTGCTGGGGGTGGGAGCCAGGGTCCTGCCCCTTTTGCTTTTTGGATTTCCACACCCTTCCCCTCCCCCCTTTTTTAATGAGATAGGGGCTGATTCAGAGTTACGAGCATGTGCGATGCGGAATCGCACATGCTCATTTGACTACGGGCTATTCACGTAAGGTGCTGTTCAGAGTAGTAGTAGGATGTGCAAGACACATCCGAC
>WWET01000393.1:27721-46326 GCA_011038615.1 Limnodynastes dumerilii
ATGAGGCTGGGAGGGCGGCGTTAACGTACTAACGCCGCCGTCCCAGCGTATCAACTCTCCCTTACGCCGGCTGTAGTTAGGGTAGCCTTCTGCCGGCGTAAGGGAGAGTTAATACGCTCCTACAAGGGGGAGTGTCGGGCCAGAGCAGCGATGTTACGCTGAGCGCTACAGCGCTCAGTGTAACATCGTAGCTCTGGATCAGGCCCAAAGACTTGCCAAGTTGTGTCTGTTATACAAGAAATGCTTGGCTACTGTTACAAGTGTAGGGTCCCACACACCAAGGCTCGGAGTCTAACTGAGCCTGGTATTCACTAGAGCCTCTGATGGTGAGGTTAGGCTTGGCTGCAGGACACCTAGCTGATCATGGCCTCTATTGGTGGTCTCCGGTAGTAACTGGCAAGCCGCTTCTGTAAGCAGGAACCCACTCTCACAGTTCACAAGCAGGAAGACCAATGACCACAGGTAAATTAAGGCTTCAACCAAAAATGGTACACTATTCTGGAACCCACCAAAGGTACACAGGCATTCCCTCTCATACAGTAAGCCCAGGATGACACAGGATGCAGATAGAGTCGGATGGTAAGACTCAGAGACTCAGAGGCACAGCCACTCACTCAGGCAGATGACATACATAGAATGGCACTAGAGACAGATGCCGCTCATAGAGTGTACACACAGACAGGGCTGATGGAGGGATTGGGAGCAGAATGCCATCATCGATGGCAGGAGGGAGAGGGAGGAGCATGGTGTGATTAATTCCGCATGGAAAAAGGGATTGAACTCCCCATGTCACTCCCCTCTTTCATGCGGACTTTATGGCAGATACGGTGCCATAAGGCTGCCTTAATGTAAACATGCGGATGAGTAGTCCATCCGACCACTGATCCATGCGTCACTGCATAACCCAGTCCATACTGTATAATTAACATCTCCCCCCGCCCACTTTGTGTACTTTTAGCAGGCGGAGGGGAAGAACTACCCCGTTGGACGGAACTCCTACCGTACTGAACTGATTTTGGTATGATAGGAGATATGTGCATAAAACGAGCGTAACATCTGGAGGGCACATGCGCCCTGGCCTCCTTACAGCCCACTTACACACTTTGCATGCGTAAGTGGGCTAACGTTATTAAGTGTGGATCTGTTGTTTCTAACGTTTCCTCCCTCTTATGTATCTGGGAATTATTATTTAGCTGTTCAAGGTGGTTAAAGATTTATCCATTTGTAAATTGGCCAGAGGACACAGACTGCCTTGTAAATCAGTGGTCTGATGTCGTTACAGTGGTTCACCCACGTAGTAGCGCTGGATCAGGCCCATAGAGTGTACACACAGACAGGGCTGACGGAGGGAGTGGGAGCAGAATGCCGTCATAGATGGCAGGAGGGAGAGGGAGGAGCAGGGTGCGATTAATTCCGCATGGAAAAAGGGGATTGAACTCCCCATGTCACTCCCCTCTTTCATGCAGACTTTATGGCAGATATGGTGCCATAAGGCTGCCTTAATGTAAACATGCGGATGAGTGGTCCATCCGACCACTGATCTATGCGTCACTGCATAACCCAGTCCATACTGTATAATTAACATATCCCCCTGCCCACTTTGTGTACTTTTAGCAGGCGGAGGGGAAGCACTACCCCGTTGGACGGAACTCCCACCGTACTGAACTGATTTTGGTATGATAGGAGATACGTGCATAAAACGAGCGTAACATCTGGAGGGCACATGTGCCCTGGCCTCCTTACAGCCCACTTCCACACTTTGCGTGCGTAAGTGGGCTAACGTTATTAAGTGTGGATCTGTTGTCTTTTACGTTTCCTCCCTCTTGTGTATCTGGGAATTATTATTTTGCTGTTCAAGGTGGTTAAAGATTTATCCATTTGTAAATTGGCCAGAGGACACAGACTGCCTTGTAAATCAGTGGTCTGATGTCGTTACAGTGGTTCACCCACGTAGGTATCTCATGATATTTGTTTTTGCATTTTTTGGTGGGTGACTGGGTTTCCCTGGACACTTGAAGTGCTTGTATTTTGGCTTTTGTTACTTCCTTAGGATCATATCCTTGTTTGAGAAATTTTTACTCCAACTCGTTCAGTTGTTGTTCACTAACTTGTTGGTTATTGTTGATCATACATAGATGTAAAAAATTGCGAGTAAGGGAGTCCCTTTTTGAGATCTTTGGGATAGTTCCTGGAAGTAAGCAAGAGTGGGTTATGGCCTGTTGGCTTTTGAAATGTAAAATTTTCCAGTACTTATTTAGTTTCGATAATTTTTAATGATCACATTCAAAAGTAAACTTGATGTATGGGTTCATTTGGTTGATCTCTGTCAGGGTTTGTTCAAATGCAGTCTTGGTCCCCTTCCAAAGTATTAAGAGGTCACCAGGTGCACAAAAACAGAGTATCATTATATAGTGGAATGATAATGAATAACTTACATTCAAATTCAGTCATTAAGGCATTGGTAAACTATGGGGCTAACATTGAACCATAGCACAACCCATCCCACCAATTGTAGAAAGAAGCCACTATCAAAAAGAAAAAAATTCCAAGTCAATATGAATTTGAATCTGGGTAGCTTTAAGGCCTTCTTTGTGAAGTATACTGGTATAGAATTTTATTGATAACCAAGGTACACGAGAGTAAAGGAGATGAAAGTGGAGGTAAGGATCTAACTTTCAACAAGAGTTGTCCAACATCTTTGAAAACGGTGGGTAACGTCCGTATGCACAGTTGTAAAAAAAATGTCCAGGAAACCTGCTACAAGCTCAAATAATGAGTCACAGACTGATAAAATGGGTCTACCCGGCAGTTTGAATGCATCTTTATCAATTGTTGGAACTATCTATATATGACTGAGCATCCCAACTTAACCTTTTGCCAACTAAGGGCCAGATCCAGACTTAAATTCCCTTTAAGTACTATCACGTAGCGTAGTTACACAATCATAAGTATAGTGCACTCCCCTCGAACGCACGTAATTTAGCTGATTTACGAGTTCCAAACCCTACCTTAACTTTTCCTTGCGTATCTGCGGTTGTACGTAATGCCTTTTCGTACGCTACTGTCTAACTCAGCCCATCCTGTACAATTTATATTTATATTATATTTTATATATGCCTCCCTCTGCCTACAATGCGTATTTTCTGCTTGCGTGAGGATGACATGCCCCTTCATACGTGGTTATGGGCAAGTTTCATACGATCAGAGTTTTGTTGCGTGACATCTGCCGTGCACATGTGTAAATTCACTGTCGTACTAAGTAAGTCTAAGTATATAAGTCTGGATTTATCCCTAAGTGTGGATCTGGTTGATTGAAACAGCTTCCTGAAGTATATTATCTAATTATAACTTGTATTCCATGACAAGATTTTTCAGTAGTTTTGAGTAAGTTGTAGCAGTACTCAATTGTCTTTCTACCTCTGTTATCTAATCTGTGGTGTCCTGAATTATGATTTTGCCCCCTATATCAGCTGAGCGGATCCCTATACCTTTGTTGGTCAAATTACGTAGGTCTTCCCTCTCCAAAGCCCTGATTCAGAGTTTGAAGTTGAAAATAGGAGAGGAAAGTTACACCTGGGCAAAACCATGTTGATTTCATGGGGAGTCAAATGTCATCTGTTGCAAACAGTATTATAATTGAAAGGTGATCTTTCCAAGGCCAAGTCTAAATAGCAGTGTAAAAGTGAATCTGATCAGTATCTGTGTGCAATATGCAAAAGAAAAGACGTAACGTTCCTCTCTTCAATCTGTACTTCAATGGAAAGGTGGTTTTTATGTATAGGTTTATCCTGGAAGAATTATTTTAATTTCAGTTGTCCAAAGAGACAATAGTGATGCACTTTCCAATCAAGTGGGTTAAATCCAGTTGTTGGGATGAAATATAATCCCTTGTTTAAAACTTGTATTTTGACTGTACTTAGTTTTCTATGGGAAAGATTAGAGAGGTGCATTCAAATTCTAAGGTATATGTTTTAAAAGATTCAGCAATCCTTTAGGTTGTGAGATAGATGGCAGCACCACCCAGCTCATAGAATGCACGGGACGCAACCTGCTGGCAGGAGCGTTTTAGGCACTAGAAATGGCAAAGTTTACGTTCCAGGAGCAGCGTGTTATCACTGCTTTCTCTGGACAAGATACCTCAAGATAGGGTCAAGAATGTTGATTCAAACATACACTGCGTACGTGCAAACAAGTTAGGCGATTTTTAAACATGATGATAATATGGTGAGTTACTTTCATAAAGTCACCATGGGCTAGATCCAGACCTGTGTTCATGTTACGTTTGTTAGCGTAGCATATTCACGCTATCATAAGTACTATGCATTGCTCCAGGCACTCCCATCTGACGGATGTACTTTTGCTGTTTTACGTCTACCAAACCTTAACTTTTCCATGCGTAACCGTGCACGTACGTATTGTCCTGCTGGACGCAACTGCCAAACCCAGCCCATATTGTACGATTTAAATGCCTCCCTCTGCCTCCAAAGTGTATTTAGAATGTAAATACGGCTAGCGTATTTTAGGTATGCCCCTTCGTACGTAGTTACTAGAGTGTTACGTCCATCTTGAGTTATGTGTCGTAACATCTGCCACGCGCATGCCTAGTAAATACTAGTGGGCGATTTTACATGAGCGGCTAGCCTACAAACACTAGCGTATATGTAGTTCTGGATCTGGCCCCATGTCACTATAAACGAGACATGGTTGCTGTTTTTCAATCCTGAAACTAAACGGATGTCGGCGTAATGTTTTGGGACAGTGGGGGTGTCATTCTTATCCAAGGGTATGCTGGTGACAGCTGAGTAATACCAAGACATTTCTGAGAAGTTTCTTCCAGCAGTGTGGAAAAAATAGCCGCAAAAGTTTGTGCGTGTGCTGTTCCATCATGACAATGCTCCTGCTTATCAGGCAAACGTTTCTCCGTGACAACAACTATGAAGTCATTTCTCATGCTTCCTACTCACCTGATCTTGCACAAAGTCATTTTTGGCTTTTCACAACGCTGAAAGACAATGCTGAAAGACTTTGCAGTGGTCTCAAAATTCCCCCAGCAGTGTTCTCATCGGCCATGCAGTCGTGGCATTGACGTTGTGAAAAAATTTTGGCTAGAGGGAGACTATGATGAGAAGTGAGTAGTTTTAGCTTCCTGGTATATGTGCTTTTCAACAAAATAAATAGGAGGAACGGAAGGGGTTTAATGTCTTTAAATGCCCTTGCCATATAGTTCTATTAAAGTGTAAAAAAGTTATTGATACAAAAAATACATTTTTTTCAGTAAGACTAATAAAATATGATACTGATGCACTGAGCGGTGGTGCAAAAATGTAATATATTCACCCAGTTCCCAATTAGGCATCTAATAAGCTGGAAAATGCTATCAGAAACATTGTACCTGAAGTATGCAGATACAATGGGGTAGATCCAGAACTACGTGTGCCACGCGTTTATTCGCAGTGCGTATTTTCGTGCACGTAAGTTCACTACACTCCCCTCGGCACACCCCTTGCACGGACGTATTTTGTCAAGATACGCTTCCCAAACCCTACCTTAACTTTTTCACACGTAACCGCTGTCATACGCACACGTACGTATGGGCTAAACGAATTTACGCAGCTAAGCACGCCCATACTGTACACTTTAAATACCACCCCCCGCATACTTCACGTATTTTGGAGTAACATAAAATTGGCACGCCCACACGTAAGTATTTACGTGACACATATGTGAATGGCCCATATGTTCACTATTACGCTACGTTAATGTGCATATTTTCTATGGTGCGCATGCGCAGTGCGTTCAAAACTGTGATTTTACGTCTCCGCCACACGTAAATTCGCTTCGAAGTGTTGTTCTGGATCAGGCCCAATGTTTATCCTAGGATAACTGGGTTAGATTCATAAACTGAAAGGGAGAGATACAGAGTTAGAATTATCTGCACCTAGACAAATGATGTTGCAATGTGAGGGGTACTAATTAATTAGATTTTTTGCATGCAGTGAAAATACTGGCTGATTTTTCTATTATATTTACACATTTTAAATACTATACAATGTATATATGCATTATGTTGGGGTATAAGATTGCACACTATGGATCGTGATCACACTTAAGTGAAGAATCTTTGTGCGTATTTTGATGATCAGTTAAACTGCGCATCTCCAGAACCCGAATATACGCACGCAAATAATGGCAGCTGATTCACAAACACGGATGTCTGACTTAGGACTGATGCACGCATTGGCATGGAATGAGTCCCACATATGTGACTAGAGGGGCAAGACTTTTAATGTAAATGAGCTGCACACAGGCTAATGTACAGTATGGGCATTCTAACAGAGTTAGGACTGATTCACAAGTAGGAGCGTCTTGCGTAAACTAACATACGCACGGAAAGAGTTACGGTAGCCCTCGACCACTCGTAAGTTGCTGTGAGGCTAGGCGTCATCACTTACTTAGTTGAGGCAAGACCTGCTGCTTGTTTTTAATCAATAGATGTGTTTTTTAAGATGTAACATATAAAGGCTATTATTTTAAAATCCTATGTTGATTTTACATTTTGTGCAAGACTTTAACCTTGTAAAGATATCAATTTTTTTGTTTTTAGTTTTTGAAGGTTTTATTTCACTTTAAATTTTGTATCCAAACAACATTACATTTACTTATTTAACTCAATTGGTTGTTTATTTTCATTACATTTTCAGTTTTAAAATGTTTATGAAACTCTCTATATGTAGTGGATCATTGTATTAATAACTTCAGGCAGTATGTGTTTATTGTTTTGTAAAGTCTGTCATGAATATTTCTATTTAAAGTTGTATTTTTAATAAAAGCATGTTAATGAGAGTACCGTACTTGCTGTTTAAAAAAAATAAAAAAAATACTTTTTGGAATCATAATCAGTGCGTTTAGTTATGTATCTTAGAATCATAACCAATTTTAAGCAACTAAATGCATGGCTGATTCACAGCTAATTAAGTCCGCACGTACCTAAATATACGCAGAAAAGACCTACGTCCTTACGCAACACTTCCGACACCAAGTGAGTGCTTAATCGGGTTCATTATTTTCTCTGAATCGGTATTGCAGATTTTTCACGTGCGTATATTTAGGAAATGTCGCAATTTTACTCTTAACTATAAATTGGGGCCTATATAAGTGTGGGTATGTTATGGGTCAAAGAATGGCACACAATACAATATATGTGGAGCATATTGGGGGCCAGGGATGGACCGCTATATATTCTGTGCCATTCCCAGCCCTAATGAAAACCACATATATTAACCATACCTAGACCCTTTATCGTTGTGAGTCCCCGCTAAGAAAGGCTGCCTTACGAAGTTGCTTTTCAGCTGTCCCTATTTCGAATGGCAGCAGTGTTAGAATTTTTATTTTCTTTAATGGGTGACTATGCGATTCACATACTGACCCATTTACTTTTTGAAGCGCCGCCACTGGGGACTAAGGGTTAGGATGTGAGAGAGGGGATTTAGGGTTAGGCTGCGGGGGGGAATTAGGATTAGGCTGCGGGGGGAATTAGGATTAGGCTGCGCAGGGAGACTTAGGGTTAGGCTACGGAGGGGGGACGTCTTAGGGTAGGGTTAGGGAGTGGGCTGGGGGAAACTTATTTAGCTATTGGGAGCGAACAGACCTATCGAAATAGGGCCATTCATTACGGGGACCCATATCACCCTTTATTTTCATATAGTGTGCCATGTCCCAACCCCATATAAACTCTCATTTATTGTAATTATTAACTCACATATATGATTATATTTGCATGCTGGGAAATGAGTTGAGGTACAAAACTCAACCCATTCATTTTGCAAGAAAATTTATTTGGCCACCAATGCAGCTTAACACGGTTTTACCAAGGTGGACACTTGCACGTTCTAGTGCAGTTTCTCCAATCTTGATCAGTCCCTAATATGCATGACATACAACATTTTTCAGGGGGGGGGAGGAGAGAGAGGGAGAGAGAGGGAGAGAGGGAGAGAGAGAGAGTATTTGTTGCACATGAATATTTAGCAAAATGTTAAGCTTTACTGACAGATTATCCAAATGCTTAAGGATATATTTATCTCAAAATCTCCAGGTTTGACTATAGATTTCAATGGAATTAATATAAGGCTTAAGCTTTCTCCACACAACAGAAATTTCCACTGACCAGATATAGATCTATATGTGTAAAAATTATTAAAATTAAAAAAATAGTTGAATATATTTATTTTGCATGTTCAGACTTGTCAATCTTCTAAAAGCCATGTTGCCTAAATAACTTGGAAAGAATATTCACATGATTGCATCTTGAACACAATATATACAAAATAACTAGATCCATGGCAAAACTTGTAATTTTATCATAATTCTAGCCTTAAAAGCCTAAGTACTATTTGTAATGATTGTTAATTGTTATGCTGTAAATTTCCAGAATTATGCTGATCAATGTATTATGTAGTTGTATTTCATGTTATTTTATTGTATCTATGTCATAGTTGTGTAACGTGTGTAGACTCTACAAATGTGTAATAACACTACTAATCATGTCTTGGAATATACCATACCCATGTTGCTATGTCGACTATGGACCGGATCCATACCCCTGAGCACCAGCTTCCATTGTGGAGGCTAACATACGGAATTTGCTATCCTAATTTCTGCACGCAGGAATGTGGATGCTCCCCTGGCATTCGAATGCGGGCACTCACCCATCATCCCTGCGTGTGGAATAGATTTCTGTGCCCAGGAACTTACGTTAAGTATCCCACATGCACCTCTTAGCCAAGCCCTTACTGTATAATTAAAATACCTATACCCTCCCACCATGCGTATCTTGTACACATGGAGAGTGGTAATGCCCCACCCCCTTCACTTATGTAGATAACGAGTTCCACATGCAACATCAGAAAGCTGTGTTCCGAATGAGTTTTTGATACTGTGCATGTGCAGTGCAAATTCACACATGTAATTCAGTTGGGGTTCTTAAATATGCATCCAGCCCGAGGTCAACAAGGACAGATGACATATGTGCAGATAGCCCTGTTCATCATTATTTTATCATTATTACTGTATTATTCCTTTTCTTGGATATTAATTTACCTATTTCCTATTGTAATTATACTCTGACTGACATCACCGTATCTCACTGCCCTGGTGCCCTCCACATCTATCACTGCAGCTCACATATTCTTAACCCTGCACCCTTTATCACTCCCTCACCAGCTCCCCGTCCGATTCCCATCTTAACCCTCCCGCCCTCACCCCAATTCTCTTCCCCCTCCACGCTCATCCAACCCTGCCAACCTCATCCACATTTCCACTCTCACCTTCTCCTGCGCTCTCTGGAACGCAAGATCCATCTGTAACAAGCTCCCAGTCATACACAATCTGTTCATTTCTAACTCCTTTAACTTTCTAGCTCTCACCGAAACATGGCTCTCCCCCACTGACACCACCTCACCCACTGCTCTTGCCTATGGAGGTCTCTCCTTCTCCCACTCTCCCAGAGTCTGCGCCGACCTGCTCCTCTCTCCCTCATGCACTTTCCGCACTATCCCTCCTGAGCCCTTCCTCATCTTCTCTTCCTTTGAGGCCCACTCTATCCGCCTTTTCCGCCCCCTAGACCTTCGTGCCCCCAGGCCCTTGTTCACAGTTCTTTGAGAACTTTGTTGCCTGGCTCACCCACTATCTCTCCTCTGACCTCCCTTATATTATCTTGGGTGACTTCAACATCCCCGTTGATAACCCCTCCCACTCCAGCACCTCTAAACTGCTATCTATTTCCTCATCCTTTGGCCTGACTCAATAGACCACCTCTCCTACCCACATACAGGGCCTTTCCCTTGTTCTAGTCTTGACACACTGCTGCACTCTGACTGACTTCTCCATCTCTTTTTTTTCCTATCTCTGACCACCCTCTCCTCTGCCTGTCCCCCTTCCTCCGTCTCCCTTAACCACTCTAACCCCCAGCCATGGCACTCTCAGATCACGGGCTTCCTAAAAAAAAGTGCCTCTGGCACAAATCTTGCTCTCTTGCTGACTTCCTCCACTTTAAATTCATCCTTTCCTCTTACTACTCTGCCCTTGCCCAAGCCAAACACATTTTCTTCAAATCTCTCATCATTTCCCAAGCATCCAACCCTCGTTACCTTTTCGCCACCTTTAACACTTTCCTCTCCCCTCCCACGCTTTCCATCCCACCCTCTATCTCTGCTTCCAACTTTGCCTTCTACTTCTCATATAAAATTATCTCTTTCAGAAAATACATCTTCACTCTGCTTCCCCCATCTCTCCCCAATTCTCCACCACCCCTTCTATGCAATCATCATGAGTTTTCTTCTTTCCATCCTACGACAAGTGATGAAATTCACTCCCTATTAATATCCTCACCACCCTCAACCTGCCTTGTGGACCCTATTCCCTCACACCTTCTCAAACAACTCTCTTCCACTGCCTGCTCCCATCTAGCCAATCTTTTAAACCTTTCCCTCTCATCTGGTATCTCTCCTTCCTATTTTAAGCATGCTCTTGTCTCTCCCATTCTCAAAAAAACCTAATCTGGTCCCCTCCAACTACCGACCTATATCCCTTCTCCCCTTTGCCTCAAAACTCCTTGAGCGCTTAGTCTACCAACATCTCATCAGCTACCTTACTGACAACTGTCTCCTGGACCCCCTCCAATCTGGTTTCCGGTCCCTTCATTCCACTGAGACTTCCCTTACCAAAGTGACCAATGATCTGTTATCTGCCAAATCCAAGGGCCACTACTCCATCCTCATCCTTCTTGATCTGTCAGCTGCTTTTGACCATCCTCTTCTTCTTCAAACCCTCCGCTCTTGTGGTCTCACTGACACTGCTCTCTCCTAATTTTCCTCCTATCTCTCTGGCCGCACCCCTAGCTCATCTTCCCATCCCTCTCTGCTCTCTGTTGGTGGCCCCCAGGGCTCTGATCTTGGCCCACTCCTCTTCTCCCTCATTGGGTAACCTCATCAGCACCTTTGGTTTCAACTACCACCTCTATGCTGATGACACTCCAAGCTACCTCTCCTTCCCTGACCTCAACCCCTCTATTCTGTCTAAGATTTCCGAGTGCCTTGCATCCCTATCCACATGGATGGCTTCCTCAAGCTGAATATGGACAAAACAGAAATTATTGTTTTTCCTCCCCCTAATATTTCCTCCCCACCCTCCATCACGATAACCATTGGTGATACCTCTGTCTCCTCATCCCCCCAAGTTTGCTGCCTACGTGTCATCCTTGACTCCTCACTTTCCTTTATAACACACATCCGTGCCCTCTCTCATTCTTGTCGTTTCCACCTATGCAACATTGCACGCATTGCGGGGGGATTTAGGGTTAGGCTACAAGGGGGAGACTTAGGGTTTAGGCTACGGAGGGGGGACGTCTTAGGTTAGGGTTAGGGAGTGGGTTGGGGGAAACTTATTTAGCTATCGAAACTGGCTGGGAGCGAACAGACTTATCGAAATAGGGCCGTTCGTTATGGGGACCCACAATCACCCTTTATTTTCATATAGTGTACCATGTCCCAACCCCATATAAACTCTCATTTATTGTAATTATTAATTCACATATATGATTATATTTGCATGCTGGGAAATGAGTTGAGGTACAAAACTCAACCCATTCATTTTGCAAAAAAATGTATTTGGCCACCAATGCAGTTTAACACGGTTTTACCAAGGTGGACACTTGCACCTTTTAGTGCAGTTTCTCCAATCTTGATCAGTCCCTAATATGCATGATATACAACATTTTTTCAGGGGGGGGGAGAGGGAGAGGGAGAGAGAGAGAGGGAGAGAGAGAGGGAGAGAGATTATTTGTTGCATGTGAATATTTAGCAAAATGTTAAGCTTTTACTGACAGATTATCCAAATGCTTAAGGATATATTTATCTCAAAATCTCCAGGTTTGACTATATATTTCAATGGAATTTATATAAGGCTTAAGCTTTCTCCACACAACAGAAATTCCCACTGACCAGATATAGATCTACATGTGTAAAAATGATTAAAATTCAAAAAATAGTTGAATATATTTATTTTGCATGTTCAGACTTATCATTCAGGTAACAAGTCAATCTTCTAAAAGCCATGTTGCCTAAATAACCTGGCAAAATAATATTCACATGATTCCCTCCCACATAGTGTTTTAGCTCGCACAAGCAGGGTCCTCCATCCTAGTGTTGTTCCTTACTCCACCACTCCCTCTTCACTTTGTACCCTCTTGTCTCCCTCTGTTACCCTTTTAACCAATCCCCACCTGGTGGCTCCCTCTTAACCTCTCACTGCGCTCTATCCTCTGCTACCTGATCTTCCAAGCTTGACACCTCCCATTTTGCCTTGCGTTCTGTGCTTGCTTCACTTTATTGTTTTACTGTGATATTTTTATAGTCATACTGTATTTAATATATACTATGCTGTCCATCCCTACCCTGTATGTCTGTACTGTATTTTGTACGGCGCTGTGGACACCTTGTGAGACTTATAAATAAATGATAATAATAATAATAATAATAATAATAATAAAATTGCAATATAAATCATTGGAAGAATAGTTAAATCAGCTCTGTGGTCAGTACAATAGACTGAAGAACTATTGTATAATATTGTATACAGCTTGAGTGTCTCTTATGTAATATGGATAACACATTTCCCCTTCACTTCAGTCTGTCACCACTGCAGTGACAGAACACTTATGAATGCGTATTTTTAGGATGAAAATATGCAGAGGTCAATTGCTCTTTGTGAAACCACTCAAATGTTGCACAGCATATTCAAATCATTTTCCATGCTGCTAATAAGGCATTTAGCCATCTATTAGTCCAGATATCCGACATTGGATGCATCTCACCAATGAAAAATGATAATAATGAAGGTGCTCTGTATTCTGAGTTTATGTGTAACTACAATGAATACACTGCCAGTATAGAAGTGTGTCTCCTCCAATGCCCTCCTTTTAAAAGGAGAGAAGAGGGTGGAAACATTTATATATACGTCAAGGTGCCCACACTATAATTTTTTGCAGAACAGGGACAACAGAGGGAAAAGTAGAAAAGCCACGTTGAATACCTATAATATTTAGGATTTTGATGTCAAGCTCAGGAACTTTGACATAATCAGTAGATCTGTGAATATAATACTAACCTACCATCCTTAGGTCAAATTAATACAAACTTTGTGGAAGAAGTGATCCTGTTCAGCTTTTCCAGCTTTTCTTGGAATTGCTCCTGATGTTTAATATATATATAAATATGATACATATACCAGACACCTTTTTTCTTTCATCCCTGGGGTAGATCTATTGGTGTATGGGTGGTGCTATAGCAATATTTCCATGCACACCAGGGGCCGGATTCACACCTAAGAAGTCGCTTTTTAGGTGCGTATCTTTGGTAAAGCACCTACTGCGCATGTGTAGTAGGTCCTTTACGCTTTCTACCTCCCAGTTCAGTAAAGACCACACAGAGTATTTTAGGTTAAAAGAGGAGAGGTTTTGGGAAAAGTAGGAAGGGGGAGGGATTTAATTACCCGGAGAGGGCGAGGGGAGGCGGGTAGCGGCAATGTCAGTGCGGACAATGCACGGATAGTTAAGGTAGCTCTATGGCACTCGTAAGTGCCAGAAGGTACCTAAAAAGGGGGGCGGGATAAGGGTCTGTCCACACCTAACTCACACCAGATCTGTGAATCCGATCCCAGGTGATTCTGACTGACCCATTAGTGAATAGCATAGGGTGCATTAAACTCTAACCCTAAAGTACTACTGACACTTATTACCAACACTACTGAAAGAGAGGCTCTGGATGTGTCACAGCTGGGAGTCAGTGATGAGTGTAGTGATGAATATTTCTGTGCAGAGAAATATTATAAACATGATGTTGGGGTTACAATTGAGGGTATATATGCCCAGGGGATTCAATTGAGTAGGATAAGTCTAGGGAGCACTACTGAGGGCCAAAGTGCTGGCCAGTTGGTACAATTAATAATGCAAAGGTAAAGGGAGTATAAGGGAAGAGTCAAAAATAACAATAAAGGTGTGTAAGAATAAGTAATATTTAAACTAATAACAATTCATGGAATATTTTGAATCTATATCTGTATTAACTTAAGAGGATAAATGTGAATATAATAATATATGGATTAATAAGAGACTATAAAATAGTGCAGCAGAATGACTGTCCTCTGAAGGTGTAATGATGGTAGAGAGTGCGAGCAGTGCTTGTTATGGAATGGAGATAGCAGGTGGTGAAATGACTAATACGCAATGAGGGAGACAGAGATAGTCTGTAGCTCTGCTTACAGCAAACACACTTTACCATGGCGATTCCATACAAAAAACCTAATCATAACTTGGCTGTTGATAGGTATGTGTAGGCCTCATAGTAAATATTTGACAAGGGTCCACGTGTGCAGATTTGAAGAATCCCCCTTCCTCTACCACTCAGCTGCGGATCAGAAGCAGCTTTATCCCTTACGCCAATTGTTAACCTGGAAAACTGCCACATTTCTGTAAACTATGTAGCTGGAATGAACAGTTCACCTTAGTGCTGTCAAGCAATGACCGCGTACTTTGTCATATCATATGGTCATTGTCTGACCTTGAATTATACCCAGCACTTTAAACTTATGCAAAAGGACCCAGCCATTTATTACAATGCTAACAGAAATAAGATGAACAGACACAACTTATGAGAATAAAAATTGTTACTACTGCTACTTCCCTCATGTAAATAATACACTGTTAAAGTTACATAAATGGCATTAAAATTAATTACATCTTTACCTGTGTATGTGTTGAAAGGCAACAATTATGAACTAGTTTAAGTATAAACAAGGATCCACTTGTTAGCCACACCACAATAGCATAACTCACTTGTTCAGTCACAATTATGTTTCAAGTATCAACTATGCTTCTCATTCAACAGAGCCCATATAAACTGTTATCTTACAGGGTTTTGATACATTTTTTGATTTTGTGCTAAGTGTTATATTTAAACGTAAAAATAAAAAATCTGTTACACTATAAACATGTCAACTGAGCAGTTAGGCTGCTTGCCAACATAATTTGTGAAACACAATTATGCATCTTCCTTCATTAACTTACATTAGTCAGAGGAAAACGGTGTCAGTCTCCGGTTTGATAATAGTATTTCAGAAATACAGGCAGCCGAAAGCTGATTATTCGAAAATCTACTAGTGCGAAATTCTTATGAAAGAATGAGAAGACATGCTGTTCGGCATACTTACCCATTCATTCATTCGAAAATCACCGCCTTTGCCGCAGACCAGCACCGGACCAGAGGTGAGTACTTGGGTCAAGCTACGGGAAAGGGAGTTTTAGGGTTACGCTGCGGGAAGGGAACTTTTAATGTCAGACTGTGGGGAGAGGAGTCTTAGGGTTAAGGCTGTGGGGAGTGGAGTCTTAGGGTTAAGGCTGTGGGGAAGGGTTAGGTTAATGTAAGGGGAGGGTTAGGCTAAGAATTAGGAAAAGGGTTGTGGTTAGACACATAGGGGTAGATCCAGAACTAAGTACCCTAGCGTTTTTACACTAGCCGTTGATGCAAAAACATGTTTTTGTATCTACAGCGCATGCGCCCCAGATGTTATGCCACATAACGATGAACATACGTATCAGCCTAGTATGAACTGCGTAACTACAAACGAGGGGGCGTGCCAGCCATATGACACCTGAAATTACACTTCTGAGGCGGGGTGAGACATTTAAATCAAGCAGTCTGGGTGTGCTTAGGCAGTTACGTACGTGCAGCCCGTACGTCCGTCAGTACTTACGCTGTGTAAAGTTAAGGCAAGTTAAGGCAAGCGTAAAAACCGCCAAAGTACGTATGAGCGAGGAGAGTGCATAGTAAATACGCTATGTCTTTAAACGTAATACAAACGTAGCTCTGGACCTGCCCCACGCTTACCATTCACCGCAGCATGGTCGTCCTGGGGAACATTGATTGCTGCGGAGCATAAGCAATTGATTTCCCAGGCACTTTGGAAACACCTGGAAAAAAATGGCCCTTCAAACCGGAGACCCACACCTGCAGAAAACAACGCATATAAGGCATCAGGTGCTTTTTGTCACTTCTACTTTTTCAATTCATCAAGGAAGGTCAGTTATTTGTAAAACACACACAAGGAGCAGGCTCAGAGAAATCCTGAAATGGATTCCTCCTAATGTTCTGCAACGTTTCTTAGTCGAAGAATTTTACTGTAACCAATCGCTGAATAACAGCTCCATGGATCGGATCCCCCGGTTATAAATAAGTGAAAGAGAGGTGGAAATTTACCCCTTGGTATAACCCTGTTGAGTTTCAGAAGGAGTCCAATTCATGTTTTTTATTTGCAAGGATGGAAAATAATTTGTTATTGCTTATTGCATGCAGATACTGACCTTTGACTTTACTTTTAAACTGTTGTTTAGTCACGGGCTAAGAAACATCACATCTCATCTTGCAAAAGTAGAAATTTACCTCCCTACGCAAGTATACCATCAATAAGATCATATGTATTCTCTGATGATACAAGTCCACTATCTGCACACAATCTGATTTTTGCTTCATTGGAACGTTTTTCTGTGTACACAGCCTAGTTGTTCAGTGTGAACTAGCTACTCACAGTCAGCTTTTTGGTCTTCTATATTAATGCTTTTAACATTTGTACCTTACCATTGATTTTTTTTATTGTTAGATTTTTATGTGTATATATTCAATCCTATTAAGTATAGAATTTTGGTGTTTAATAAATTATCAGATGTACTCCTAGCGCTTCCTTCTATTTCTTTATATTTACCTCCCTTGCCTATCCCTAGACCCATTTAACTAACTGTGTTTGCATGTACTGGGGCTTCTAGTGTTTTTTTTGTATTATGTTGAGGAGTGATTTGTAGGCAGAAGAATTGCTGTAAATTGTAGATGTGAAAAAAAACTATGGAATTATTGCAGAAATAATTGTGCTGGTGGTATTGCTGTCATGTGTTGTATTAGTCAATGTTATTGCTGCAATGTGTGAGGGTGGTGTGTGTTATTGCAATATAGTGTCAGGGTGGGAGTGGTAATCCTTGTATATCTGAGGGGGTGTGTGGACTATTGCTGTAATATGTGGGCGTGGAGATCGGTAATGCTTAAATGTGTGAGGATAGTGCTATAACAGGCAGAGTGGTATGAGGTATTGCTCTTAAATGTGAGGTAATCTTTTATTATATATTTTATATTTAAAGATTCAAGTTGTGACATCAATGGGAGAACATAGAGATACAGTTATGCATTAAAACTATGAGCTGAACCCTCAATATTCCAAACACCTAAGTAGCACACAAATATATGTCGGATGATCACAATATAACATGAAGGTAACAAGTGTAAACAGGACAAATACAAAAATTGATAGGAAAATATAAAGAGAGGAAGGGGAAAAGGAGGGAGGAATAATGGCACTGAAGATAATGTCCCTCAGATTGAGGATGATGGTAAGGAGACCTCTATACAGAACATTGTATGTACTACAGAGAAGATTATGTTGCAGAGCAGGGTATAGAGTAAATGCTCTCTTCAGATTTTATTTACCTCCTATGTAAGCCCAGGTAAGGGTAGGATAAAACATTGGAACCAAGCATGCTAAACTAAATGGAAATTAACAACTGTGTCATTCTGAAGTGATATATTCCATCAAGGAACATAATTGATTCTATTAAAAAGGGCTTCTTTGAGGGGACTACACTAGACTTCCAGTTTTTGGCAGCTTTACTTATAGGCATGAATAATTTGGTTACCCTCCTGCTGACTTCAGGAGGTAGAAGATTGAGTAAAAGATACAATGGGTCTTTTGGAATTAGGGAACATGGAGCATGCGCCCTCCAATGAAGTCAGGCCACTTACGCACCTTGGGCCTGATCCAGAGCTACGATGGTACACTGAGCGTGCTAACGCTCAGTGTACTATCGCTTCACTCCGCCGACATTCCCCCTTGCCCCAGCTTAGCTATGCTAACGCCGCCCTCCCAGCCTCATTACCCTCCCTACACTAACCGTAACATAGTAACGGAGGGGAATGCCCCCTCCAATGTTACTATGCTGCTGCCCGGTGCATGCGCAGATGGGCTTTTAAGCCGATCTTATGCTGCTGGCTGGCGTATTAACGCCAGCCAGCGTAGGTCTGGATATGGCCCCTTGTGTGCATAAGTGACCTGGCGTTATCAGGTCAGGATCCAGTCCATAGTGATATCCCAAATATCACCTATGTTGTCAGTTCTATGTCTGCTCTGTCATCCATTGGAATATTTAACCATGAGCTGTTATTGAATTGTGGATTCAGCATTTGGAATTTATCTTTATGGACTTATTTAGCTGCCTGCAATATGCAAGTACTTATTATTCCAATGACTTTCTTTTATAGTATGGTATACAAGGCAGCTATGTGTTCCACCTCTAAAGGTCTCCAAACTTTTTAAAGATTTTTGGGTTATCACTGTGTTGCTTTATTTGTCATTTTGATGATGAACTGTGAGAATTGTTCTATGGAATGTGCAATCATTAAATGTGTGATTTTTTTATCTACTTTTTGCAACGAATAATCTTGAGAATTGTGATA
>WWET01000393.1:47399-65750 GCA_011038615.1 Limnodynastes dumerilii
ATAATCCTCAAAATTAATACAAATAAAGGCTTGAAATATCTCACTTTGCATTTAATGAGTCTATATAATATATTAGTTTCACCTTTTAAGTTGAATTACTGAACACAAAAAAACGGATAAAGGTATTATATGTGTGTATATATAATATTATATACAGTTGAACCAGTAGGTTGTCACAACAACCCAAGTCAGCACACCAGAAAAGAATGCATCTACAAAATAAGAATATCATAACAAAATAAATATAAATTTTTTTGCAAAAATAGTGACTATTGACACTATGAACAATCCAAAAAAGTGCAAAATAAGTGCATTAAAAATGGATAAAAAGTGCAAAACAGCATGCATTAGCAGCATAGGAGATGCAAACAAACAATCCTGGACAGTCTTATTGAGGCATATATATGTATCTAACCAATGTATCCAATAAAATTGCCCATATTTTGCACTTTTTTTTTATTAATATGATCTCATGTCTTGCGTGAAGTTGTTCATAGAGCCCGATTCAATAAGCCTTAAGCCCCATACACACTACAGTTTTTTTGAAACGATTATCGTTCAAAACACCCGTGAAAGGAGTGTTTTGAACGATATCGTGCAAGTGTGTACGCTGCAACGATCATGCCTGACCGTTATAAAGTACACAAAATCGTTTGATGACAGGTGATCTACTTCGCCACTGATGCAACACCATACACAAAAATATTGTCCAAAAGATACTGTGTCCTTACTGACAGTGTCAACATCGATACACTATGTAGCAATATGTACTGTGCAGAAATACAGTGACCGGAAATTATTAAGACAACTACTGGTTGTCAATCAATATATCCCCAGCATGAAAGCATGGATAATACACTCTTCGGTACTGTGATAATGTCTGCAAAAAAGATTATTGCATGCACCAAATCCCTATGAGTAATATAGTTCTTACACAGGGAGATATATATACTGTCCAGACATATAGGTATGGTATCTTTACCACTCGATGTCTTATGATACAGGAGATGTATCTAAATGTTCCGTTTAGAGTCCAACAGACCCGCTATTTGAAGTTCCACAAGCCAGATACGGGTACACCGTAAGTATCAAACAATGATCCACTGTAGGTAGTTCACATACAGGGTAAGTATACGGAGTAGGTCTCAGTACAAGATATAACACAGGCTTTCACCTTATCCGCATAAATAACAATGAAAAAGGCCAAGGGTAACTCACATAGTCCTCCATAATGCGTGATGTGTTCCGTGCTCACTGCGGCCTGAGAAGAATGAAGTGAGTACCGTCGCCACATCCTGCTAATTGGGGCTTTGAACTAACCACTCGGAATTGGGAATGGGAGTGAGGCTCCAACTGTCATTTTGCATGTGTGCCGGACGAGCAACTGCGGAGGGGTAGAGAAAAGGACGGTGTGGACATACTGAGAGCTGCGGGGATCCTAACCTAGAGCACGGTACTCACTTCATTCTTTTCAGGCCGCAGGGACGATATTTTTGTGTATGGTGTTGCATCAGTTGTGAAGTAGATCACCTGTCATCACACCCCCTGTGTAGCGCTTCCACGCTTGAGATCACATTATTTTTCCCTATTACTATTGAAGGCAGCATTCTTCGTGTGATCAGTGTAATAAGCAGCTTATAGTCATTATACTAGCGCTCCTGACTGTCTCTTGTCCCTGTTTATCTTACACAAAATTGTTTGATCGCATCTTTTAAAAAGTTTAATATAAACGATCAAGCCATTCAGTACTGAAGGCTCAACAGAAAATCGTTTGTAGTGTGTATGCAGGCTGATTGGCAATAAAAATGTTCTGTAATGTCGTCCATCGTTTAAAAAACTGTAGTGTGTATGGAGCTTTACACCTGTATTATTTACAGTGCAAAACTGATTCTGCTATTTTTTTTTAAGATAGAGGTGCACATAAAAATCTGCAAAATTTTGGTGTCATAAATGACTGGAAAAAGCGTACCACAAGCTTTTCCCCATCATCGCAGTTAATTGAATCGGACCCATAGTGTCAATATTTACTATATTTGCAGTAAAATGATATTTTTATTATGAGAGATTTTGTAGTTGCATTTGTTTCTAGTGTGCTGACTTAGGTTCAGTTGTTACTTTATAGGGTACTTGTTTATCTTTGCGGCCCCCGCTACATAACTTACGTATCCCTGCTACGTAAGTTACATACATTTTTTTTTCCCAATTCTCTCTCTCTCTGGGGGCACGGGCACTGTGGGTAGGTGACATTGATGTTCTGTGCGGCGGCGGCGGGAGCCGGCCTCTGGAGACCGGACATTAAACGGCGGGTGCGTGCGTGCGTGCATGGGTGACACTAATGCAGCAATAATGTCCGTGACCGGACATGTTGCTGCATCGGGGACGGACGGAGATGATGTTCTGTGGCAGCGGGAGCCTCTGGAGACCGGACATGACACGGCGGGGACATTGGGGACACGAAGGGCGGGACGGACGGATAGACACCCTCCTCATTATTGTTTACATGGGCCGCCGGGGGACACACACACAGCTGCACCGGAGCGCGCGCACCCTCTACTGAAGAAAAAAATACGCAAGTAGCGTAACCAGCGGCCTCTCCATCAGGGTGCCGCAAAGATAAACAAGTACCCTTTATAGGAATTTAGCACCCAATATTGTGTGATCTATATCTTGATAATTGACGTGTGCCCATGTGAATATCTATCTATCTATCTATCTATCTATCTATCTATCTGATGGGGGAGAAAGGAGAGGGAGAGGGAGAGTCTTGTTTTATGTTTTAGAGTTGGCAACACTGTTTAAGGCTACACTTTCTCCTACCAGCAAGGTCAGAGCTGCAGTCTTTACTTACTGCATATGAGAAAGCAGCCATTAGCTAGATGAAGTATCCACTTGACAATAAATCATTACAATCAGCTTAGTAATGATCTCTCCCTGTAACATAATATACAGCAATGGGGCCGGCTTCTCACACCTACAATGTGTAGTTAGGGCGGGAGACTGGGCTCGGTCACAGCCACAAGAACCTGCGCCTTCATAGTCCTCTCCTGCTCACCAGCCCTCTGTGGGAAGTTCCCGCACTCTCACCAAGCCCAGCACCGGTGGGAAAACGTCCTCCCACCGCCAGGATTGTGCTTCCTCTTCCCTCGGAACCTCCCCCTCCCCAGCCCTGCTATCGCTGACACTCTGTGTGCTCCCTGGATGGGATCCTGTCAGGAAATCTCCACAAAATGCCAGCTAAAAGCAGGTACAATCTGGTGGATGATGGGCAAGACCTGCGGATCCCGCTACACAATGAGGAGGCTTTCCAGCACGGAATCTGCTTCGAGGCCAAGGTGAGAGCTGGAAACAGGCGTGTAGGGCTGGGTATTAAACCCTAAGCTCTGTATTGGGCGATCGATACCTCATGGCTCCTATCCAGGGCACCCAGTGCATTGTGCTCATAGCAGTTGTGTTCTGCATATAGCACCTCTATTTTCTGTTGTATTCTGCATATACCATCTCTTTTCTGTTGTGGTGTGCACAGACCCCTGTTCTCTGTAGTGTTCTGCATATACCTCTGTTTTCTGTTGTGATGTGATGTGCATATGCCACCCCTGTTTTCTGTTGTGGTGTGCATAGATCACTAATCTGTTATGTTACAATTAGCAATGGTCACTTTTTATCATGTTTGGTGGGAATGAGCATATTGGTTATAGAAATTCTCATGATGTGCCTGTGGGATAGATGCCCTGTGGAGTTGGGAAATGCCCCATCATGCTTCATATTTATAGTGGGGAGCGCTGTGTATGTGGAGATGCCCCTTATTTGTGGAAGTGACAGGTGCCCCATCCTGTTCTATTCTGAATGGATGGGATACAAAATGCTGACAAGGTTTAATAACCTTATGTTTCTTTATGTTGACTGGAATTTATTTTCTCATTAAAGCTAGAGATATATATTCAAATAGTGTATTGATTTATAAATGCAAGTTTATCACTTTTTTTTTAGTACACATTGTAGTTTACTGCAGTTTCACCATTCTATTACCATGATAATGTGTCTCCCACCATCCAATGTTGTTGTTAATTAAAATCTAAAGTTCCTCTAAACAAAGTTTTGAGCACTATACTATCTTAAATTACTTAATTTAAAAATTCTACTGCTCTTTCTTAATATCATGTGTGCTCATTTAATTAAAGTGGTCTAATTTGTGTCTAATTATGATATACAGTATATGATTGTGTCTTTTTGTTATAAATCTTTCTTATTCTACCAAGAATCCATCTAATCTGTGTTGTTTTTTTTTGTTATTGTCATCTACCCCATGGCCACTTTTTCATTCAATGTGAAAATTAATTGAAACTCAACAATATGCTTGTTTTACAGCATATTTGCTATTTTGTACATTGGGTCAATTTTAATGATACATTTTTACTTTTTAATCTGAAGAAGTAAAAAAAAAATTATATATATTAGCGATGGGTAATGTACCATGAATTGGGTCAGTGAAATCAATAAACCTTGCTTTCGTCATCACTTTCTCCTTATTTTCACTGCCTTCTCTTGTCTGGAAAAGTACAGGACACAAGTTGATCAAAACAAGCCATTACCAGAAAATTCCTTAAACTGGTGGCATCAAAATCTAACCCCTTAAATGGCACACCACTGTCATGCCAGGAAAAGCTAAATGTCTTCTGCTGTTGCTGTGTTGCAGGTGGATTTTCAATTAGCTTCAACCCTAAGCAGCGCACTTCTGCTTTTGCTTTACTGCTTGAAATCTGTATCTGTTTTACTGTTTTGAAAACCCACAATGCAATGAGATCTAAATGGCCTCACTTGTAAAGAGCATGTTTTATCCCTTTTATCTTGCATATCCCACTGAAAAAGAGGAATATTAGATAAGCTGGTAAACTTGAGACCTGGATTTTTATGGTATAGCTATAGATCACCAGTGAAAAGAAGCTGAACACAGGAATGTGCTACACAATGAAAGTTATCATGGGAATAGCAATGTGTGTTGTGTGTTGAAGGATCGTGATATAATGAGTGTTGTCTGCTGGGCACATTGAAGGGTATTTCCAAATATATTATGAGTCTCCGAGTTTGGCGTTGTATAGAATTGTAGCAGTTTATCAATGCTAATGGTAGCTTTATTTATTACAAACTGTTTTGAACCTGTTTTTATTTGAAGTAGAAAATTGCAATAAGTATAAATTGAACAAAATAAATACGAAAAGAATCCAAATCTATACCTGCAAATGTGTTTCTTAGACTGTGTTATCATGTTTGTAATACTTGCTGTTTTTGCTATCAGCTTATTTTTACTGTTGTTTTAGTGTATTTTATGTAGTACCTGCTTCCTATGGGCCACACTGCTGTGGTATTCTTAGCCAAGACCCTACCTGTACAATAACCTTTCCAGTTAAAGTACAATAACGTATGACTTTCATTGTGTCATTGGAAGTGCCTCACATACTTCTTGTTGTATTATGCACTGGGCCGGTATACTTTACCCTCGACATGTACATAGTGCGTTACACGTAGGATGTTATTTATAATTATCTTTTTTCGTTATTCTATATAGATAAAGGTTGAGAATTATTTTTTTGGATTAGATTAAGCAGAGATTTAATTGGTGGCTTATCTTGACACACTGTCGAACTTTGAACTAGCAAAGTAGGACTGCTTGCCTTACACAGTTTGAAGAGGGCATTTATTTATAGGATATAGTCCTTTTACTCTCAGTCCCTATTGCACCTCTACCCAATAAATCAGAAAAATATTAAAAATAATGTAGTGCTATAAACAATTATAAATGATCCTGATTTCATGAATAGCTATTACCCATCTTTAACACTTAGTTTGGGAACTTTTGACAGCTGTTGCAGCCACTTGAATTTCACTTGAGCCCTATAAGGTGTATCTAAGAATCCCCCTATAAGAGCTGTAACATTTCTTTTTCCCACAGCTGATATCTGCAGATGTAGATTTAGATGGCATTTTGCTAATTATGTATAAGGATGTCTTTCTGCCAGTACTTTTCCCTATAATCCCCTACTTAAATTTTTTTGTTGAGTACTTTGCATTTTACCTGTATCCCATCCATGTTATCCCCTGACTCCTTCATTGTCATAGTGGCCTTGCAATAGCTGCCATTCTTGTCTGACAACAAAGTTTACAGGGTGTGGCTTCTAATATGTAATACATATGTAGTGTCCAATTGTAGAGTGGATATTTTCGCCTTTTAATCTTATAAAATATATGCCTATCATCATTATCATTTTCATTCACTCTTGTTTCCAGTTTGACCAAACTCCTCTGTATTTGTACTGTGCAATGTCCCTAGTGTTAAAGTTTTGTAGACATAGGGCCAGATTTACTAAGCTTCAGAATGAGTCACATTAATTTTATTCTTTGCATGCAGTTATATTTTACTTTTGTTTACTGCATATAAATACTGACCAGATTTACTTTTAATCTGTAGACTGGGGCTAGGTAGCATCACATCTCAACTTTAATGCAACATCATATAATATGCCTCCCATTCTGTTGATTCAGTGGTTTTGCCCAGGTATTAATTTACACCTTTTTTGCCCTCTTATTTTGGATTGAACTCTGGATTGGGTGTGGGTTTATGTTAAGTGCAAGTGGGTAGCATGCTGTGCTGATGAAGTTTGTTTCCTCAATGCTCATGGAGACACAGATAGACATTTAACAAATATTATATTGTTTAATAAAGTCCAGTAACGGACACAGAGAGTTTACAACTCTGTACATATCCAATAATATCAGCAGCCTGAATGGTGGGAATTGAGTGAAGCGAGTAGGACATTTAGATGGTCGTAATTAAACAATCCATAACATAGAGAAAATACCATAGTGATAAATGTTTCATTATTTATGACGTATTTTTTTTGTTTTATTTATTTATTTTTAAACATCAATGGCATTGCTAGGTGGCCCAGATAACAATAGAATTAATTCTGGAATGGTTGTTTGTTTGTTATTGAATTTTGCTAGAAAATATTTCTATGTTTATCTCTTTAGACATATAGCTTAGTAAACTAGTTTCTCGCTTGTAGGAAATATCTTGCTTTGGCTAGTGCTGGCTATGTTCTGTGTTTAGTATGCAGCAAGCCTGAGGCTGTGGTATTCTTTATTAGTATATTGTTGCCTGGGAACGTATCTTATTTTCTCATCTTCTAGTGGCAGCAGGAGACTTGCTTTTAAATCCTTCATGGTCTGGTTCATAAGTGAATGATGGATTTTTTCATCTGGATAAAACATCTTTAGAACAATTATAAAGCTTGTAATCAAGGTGGGGTTTCAGTGTTCCCACACTCTGTACTGGAAACTTTTCCTGGTTATTGTGACGTAATACAGATTCACTTTTAATACATAGACTCCATGGACCAGATTCAGAGTTTGAAAATAGGAGAGGAAAGTTACTCCTGGGCAAAACCATGTTGATTTCAGAGAAGTCATATTACATATTTTGCAAACAGTTTTAGAGTGGAGAGGTGATGTTTCCCGGTCCAAGCCTAAATAACAGTGTGATAATAAAGCTGGCCAGTATCTGTGTGCAGTAATCAATTCAAAGATATATCCCTGCATGCAAAGAATACAATTACCTTCACTCACCCTGAAATCAACATGGTTTAGCCCAGGAGTAACTTTCCTCTCTTATTTTCAATCTCTGAATCTGGTCCTGTGCTCTTATAAAAATTAGCTTTATACACTGTCAGGATATAATCAAATATTATGTGTACAAATTAAATATCTGTATATAGCGTGACCTCTGTTTGGCCAGGGTCTTGTGATTCAGGCAAATACCTTGAATGTAGTGGAGCAGAACAAGGTGGGCAGGTTAGGGCTCTGTTGTAAATGGATCAGTTTATTAGGGGGGTCATAAAAGCTAGATTTCTGCAGAAGATCCTTTCCAGACCCCAAACTGTCATGTGTCACAAAGGTGGGGGCTATCTGGAGAGGAGCAGGTTTTGGTCTTTAAAAACGTGTATATGTGTGTATGATATATACACGGGGTTCACTTCATGAGATCTTCTGGACAGAAGGAAGTGTTCCATATTCCCCAGTAATCTGCTAATCTCAGGCAGGGAAGGTTGGGTGTAAGTCTTTATGTGTTTCCCCTTTTTATTTTATAAGAAACTGTTTTGCATATTGTGTGTCTATTTTGTTATTCTCTGTAACTAACTACTATTAAATATCAATTAATAAGTTCATGTCTCTGTGTTCTTACGGATTCACGTTTCAGACCAGCTCGGTTATTAAACACTACTGACGGGTAACAGAAGAGGTCATTCTGGGTTGATGATAATTCTGGTAAAGCATAACTGTGTTTGATTTGGGTAAAGGAGAACCGAAGGCCTCCTGTGAATAGTCTTGGTGGTGGCAGTTCATTGGTAATAAGTCATATTTGGGGTGGGAGAAGGGGCATTAGTCATTGTAGAACAGACCAGGTGGCTGTTGTGATTAACCCCTTGAGCCCCAGATAAGTCACGAAAGCCTTAGATGAGGTCAGGGTCGTGACAAACACTATGGGGTTTAACCTATGACAGCTTTTACAATATTATGAAAGAGGAACAGTTGGGGCTGTTCTAATGAAGATCTTCAGTTGGTTTACATTTGCTATTGTGTCTATCACACACCATGTAAAAAAAAAAAAACACCTATAGTGATGTGCCCTCATTTTCTGTGCTTTAAGCAGCAATGAACAGTGGCACCAAAGTTGGGCAGTTGGAAACTCTTGAGCACTCAGGTCATGAGTTTGATTCTGTGTGGAGTTTGTATGTTCTTCCCATGTCTGTGTGGGTGTTTTGCTCCTCCCACACCCCAAAAACCTGTTAGTAGGTTAATTGGCTGTATGTTAAGGAATTTTGGACCGGATTCACACCTAAGAGTGAGTTAGGTGTGGACAGATCTGCACCTAACTCACCTGTCCTGCTCCTAATCCGCCCCCTGGTTTTAGGTACCTTATGGCACTTAAGAGTGCCTTAGGGTTAGAAGGAAGCCACGCAGGGAGAATGCCTCCCCCCGCCCTCCCCGTCACATCTAAATTCCTCCCCTCTCCCACTACTAACTAATTCCTCCCTGAGGCGGCAACCCGGGTCTTTCATATTGCCTCCCGATTGGTGAGATTTGTCTACTGTTGCTATGGCAACAGTAAACAAAGCAAATCTTTTTGTAGCGTCTGGATCTTCAAAAATAAAAAAAATTTGCAAAGTATAGGGCATGCTGATGCTTGTAATGCTTGGAGAACCACAAGTGCCAGCATGCACTGTCATCCAGTGCGACAAAACACAAATTAATACCCCTCCTAGCTACTAAATAAAATATAGGGCCGGCCCCTAACATTAAAAAAAATACCTTACATTTAATGCCTCAATATATAAAAAATAAGGAAATTGTTATAATGCACATAATAAATAAGTAAAACCATGACATAAAAATGATAAATAAAAAGAAGTACTTTCCATCTTGATTAGAATCCCATCTTCCAAGCTTTTAATCCGAGGGGGAGGTCTTTGAAAAACAAAAAACCCTATGGCCTGCCGCAACTCATGTCCTGCACCGCAGGACATCCCGCCGCTGATGACAGCTCTTCTGTCATTGGGGTGTATTTATACCCTTGGGTAGCCTGTGAAATCCTGTTTCCATGGTGACTAAATGTGACTAAATGTGATTTGTCACCATGGAAACGGGATTTCACAGGCTGCCGAAGGGTATAAATATACCCCAATGACAGCAGAGCTGTCATAAAGTGTCGCGATGTCCTACGGTGCAGGGTTTTTCAGAATTGGTGTGAAAGCAGCATTATATACCCATATGCATCACAGATCTCCAGCTGTCAGAAGAAGCAAAGCCCAAGGGGGAACATATCAACTAGAGTGAGTGTTCTCTGTGGAAAATAGTCAGTTTTTCAATTCATTTTAGTATGTAAATGCAATGTGAGTGCTGTCATTTAACCCTCTGGAACTTAAGTGCTGACTGGGTTAACTAATCGGCACTCTTTTGGAGGAGAGACAGGACAGAGTGAAGGTGTGAGTGTAGACAGAGCAGAGGAGAACGGGTTGGAGCAGGGATAAGCTAAGGAATACCTTTTAAATTATACTGGTTTAAAGGATCATTTCCCAATTAGTTATTATCGATGTAGCAAATAGAACCATGCACTTTCTTATGCCAGGTACACACTATAATTATAGGGCAGCGTGCAAGCTGGACCAATTAGTTGGAATGTCAATAAACACATTCGTCCAATAGTCTGAATGATTTATATACTAAAATGTTCTGACTGATGCTGGGTGGATTCTGTTAGAGTGGCACAGAGAAACCAGGGCACAATTATAAAGCAGTGTTCACTCTTTGTACAAGTTCACCATTTTGTCAGGAGCCACTTAAATCGTAAGTGTGTACCCAGCTTTACTCTCTTGATTGGTAGATCACAAGTTATGCTTCTAAAGTGTACACAACTAAATATACATTTATTTGTATGACCTTGTATTATTTATATTATGGGTATTGTCCTTGTGCTGTAGTTATTCTTTTATACACTACTAATGCACCAATATCCTCAGAGAGTATTGTGCCCTTATTTTAATATTTCTTGTATTTCTGCTCTGTGAGCCAAGTTAACTGTAAATACTTGAACAATAGGTACAGATAGTCAGATTGTTCGCGGCATTAATAAAACAGAGGTGCTCTTGTTGAATTCATATAGTTTACCACACACAAACCAAACGTAGAATAAAGGCTTTGAATAATATAATGTCTTTTGTCTTGCAGTATATCGGAAGCTTGGATGTTCCACGCCCTAACAGCAGAGTGGAGATTGTGGCAGCCATGAGACGAATACGAGTAAGTTAACGAGTAATATGTGTAAGTTAAATTAATCGTGTTTAAAGTAAATGTTACTTTGTGTAATGAGAAAACATCTTATAACTTCCTTCTTACTTTTTAAAAATATTTTATGTACAGTTGTGCTAATTAAATGACGGGCAAGGGTGTGGGTCCCCGCTGAGAATGGCCCTATTTCGAAAGGGTTGTTCTCTCCCAGCCAGTTCCAAACTGGCTAGGAAATCGATTGCTTCTGCCTTGAAGAGGCAAAGTAAACGATCCCCATAGCACTGAACACGGTGCTCGGAAAGGTAAGTAATAAATCCAATCCCAACCCTAACCCCCTCCTTTCCCTGCAGCCTGACCCTAACCCTAAAAGAAAGTGGAGAGGTTACTTTCCTCTCTGGTGGTCACTTCGGGAGAAGGAGCTTTTGAAAATGAATGGGTGAGTATACCGATCAGCATACTCATCAATCTGAAAAAATAAAATTGCAAAGACTGCCTATTCGAAGTAGAGACAGACAAAAATACTCTCTACTTCTAAAAGCCAGTGATTTGGCTGGGGACTCCCACCGATGGACAATACACCATGCTGTGAAATTATAGCAACCCATTTGCTTCAAAAGGTTTGTGCACATTTTAATAGCATGTATTTTGTACTGATATTTGTGTGTGTATATATTTATACATACATAATACAAATATACTGTGGGACTAATATGATTTTTGTTTCCAAACATCTTTTAGCTCATTTGTTAGAATATACTTGCTATTTATATGCCTTTATCTAGCCATTGCTAATAATTGAGGGTAATTTACAATCTGTTTTACTTTTTCTAGCCATAATAAAAATTCCATAAAAAAGTCAGCCATAACAAACCTCACATTAGTCTATGTCAAATCCCGTGTTCATTTATTGAAACTTACTTCTCCTACTTCGTGCCTGAACCCTAACCAGCCCTGGCTTTCCTCGGGGTCTGTTTTAACTGAAGTCCTGCAAATTGACACAATCTAATCTTAAATTCTCGATCAAGTTTTGTAAACAGGGTTTTGATTCTTCATATTGGGGATTCATCAGAACTCATCCCTCTCCTATACTATACCCATTTGAGATGTATCTAATACGTAGACTATTTCTGCATGTTGTTCCCCAGCACCAAGTATTTCACTTCACTATTTTAGTAACCTCTCTACCTGCCTCTGGAGTGTTCTGTGGAATCTGCTTTATTCTCATATCTGATTACTCCAGAGAAATCTTCCTATTTATTTCACTTTCTTTCAGCTGAGTAAAGACTGCATGTGATTGTCACAATTATCACGCAGGTCACATGATAACCAACTGTTTTAAGTTATATCTCATTAGTGTGTATGTTGCAGCGGTCATGCCTAATTGTGTGAATAGACATTGCAGCATTTGATTTGATTTTTAGATAGTCTTTACTTTGTGTAGTCTCGACATTCTGTCCAACAATTCTGTATCCACTTCCTGGACATTGTGGGATGGTTAAAAAATAATTTGAGCACATGGTTATGGGAGTTGAAAATCACTGATCTCTCCAGGTCGGTGTGTATACGTGCATCGGGGCTAGTATTCCCCACCTCCAAAATTTACTTTTAGAAATACAGACAGCCGAAAACTTATTTTCTTCTGTCTCTATTTCAGAAATGGTACTTATTAGAAACTTTAATAAATGGTTAATTATGCCGAATTTATTTTTCAGCATACTTTCCCATTCATTAATTCGGAAACCGCTGCTGCAGACTTGACAGAGCCCTGCCGCAGACCCGGATAGGTGAGTATTACAGGGAACTTATGGGGAGTTTTAGGGTCAGACAGCGGGGAAGGAAGTCTAAGGGTCAAGCTGCGAGTAGGGCAGTCTTAATGTCAGGCTACGGGGAAGGGAGTGATTGGTAATGTCATTTAAGTATATTGCATCTTGTCAAAGTTTATGAAGTGTGTGCTCAGCTTTTGTCTATTGTTGTCTTGTGTTTAATATTGTAATATTTAATGTTAACTTGATCTGTTTTTGTTGTATTTTTTTATTTTTTTTTATTCAAAGACCAATTCTGTGTGTTGCTGTAGCATTTGTTTGATATGTACAATGAGAGAATTTGTCACACTTTTGTAAGATACACCAATCTTCACACTACTTACACGTTTAAGACCATCCACTCTCTGGGCCTGATTCAGAGATTGAAAATAAGAACTTAAAGTTACACCTGGGCTAAACCATGTTGATTTCAGGGGAGTCAAATTTTATTTGTTGCAACAGTATTATAGTTAAAAGGTGATGTTTCCCAGCTTAAGTCTAATTAGCAGTTTAAAAGTGAAGCTGATCAGGTATCTGTGTGCAATAAGTAAAAGCAAAGCATTCTCCCTGCATGCATAGAATAAAATTAACTTGACTCCCCCTGAAATCAACATGGTTTTGCCCAGGTGTAACTTTAAGTTCTTATTTTTTTATGAATCAGGCCCTCTGAATTTAATAGGTTATATTTTGATTTTCCTACAAAATGTTAGTTTGCCCTGATATGCAATACCAGGAGAGTATTGCCTCAAGAGAAAGGGTCAATTTTTTTTTTCATATTTCAAAATACATATAATTATTGTAAGAAGTGTGTTTGCCTTGTCCACTGAAACAGGTATTAAGGTTCTCAGTTGAATAGGAAACAAGTTGAGTAGCTAGAGATACCATGCTCTGGGCTGTCTGCTACCATGCAGCAGCTGTGACTGTGTCTCTGGGGGCTGTGATTGCTGCTAATCTGACTGGCTGAGTCTATTGCTCCCCAGCTTCAATAGATGTTTTACATTATAAAGCAGACAGAGATAGAGGAGGAATGTGATGTGGATAAATGTGCTTGGTGCGGAAAGATTACAGCACAGACTGGATGGTAATCCTCTATCACTATGTATGAGTTTCAGCAGTCTAAAAGGAAGGAAAAAATGCTCAGCTAGTTGTATGTAAAATAGCCTAGCCACTGGATTCTATATAGATATAAAATAATATGTAGATGTATGTGGATGATTTATTTCCCATTGCAAAATAAGACATTTATAAAGGATTTCTGTAAAATATATAAGTTTAGTCAGTGCAGTGAAGATGTTGCAGAGGAGGTACAAAGTGCTGGCTCCCTTGACTGTCTTGGGGCTGTCCTTCTTTAAATGCTGACTAACCATCTATGGATGGGCCCTAATTTCTCTTAGTAGTCTTAGGATACGTTGATAGATATTTACATATACATACATTACATGAAACAAAATGAAAGGTAGTGATTTTACAATTTGAGCTTTTTAGACAGTGGTTTATCAATGCTATTAAGACAGTTGTTTATCAATGCTATTAAGACAGTGGTTTATCAGTGCTATTGAGACAGTTATTTTCCAGTGCTATTAAGACAGTTGTTTATCAGTGCTATCTATTAAGACAGTGGTTTATCAGTGCTATCTATTAAGACAGGGGTTTATCAGTGCTATTAAGATGTGTCTTATAAATCTGCATATAGTGGTCTCTCTTTTTGTCAGTCATGAAAGTTCTTGCATCGTTTTCTTTGTGTTGTGGCATTTATGTCCTTATCTTGCTCTTTCTTGTCTGACGTTCTGGCATTTTAGTAAGAATGGCAAGAAAGTGACAATTATTGACAATGCTATTGTAGAAAGGGGTGAAAAAGGGCACAGAATTGAGGTTAAAAGTTGAGGTAGGAGGTTAAAGACTTGCACCAGTCTTCAGTGTTACAAAGGAATCTGAGGAATTTTGCAGTGTGGGAGGCAAGCCATGGAATTCACTGACCATGGCTCATAAAGGGGAGAGGGTCACCGAGAAGAGGAATTAAATTAAAACTTAATAGTACTCCTACAGTTAATGTATTTACTTGTTGGAAAAGTTTTGTGTTACAGGGTCTGCTGAGGGCTATATGCCAGGAGAAAAGAAAATGACACTCATTCATTTTATTCACTGGATTCAGTTATTTGAATCAAAGTCCTTGGCAGCTTGTAAAGGTCATATGCTTTTCTACTTCAGCACTTGAAAATATGACACCCTAGTCTGTATGTAGGAGAGCTTAAAAGTACCATAACAAAGGGAATTGGAATTAATGAATCTACTCATTGTAATACTTGGTTTGACAACAATATATATTTCAGGTTTAGAGTGATATTAACCTTAGGAGGGTTTACGTTCCAAAGACAATTAATTATTTGGAAAGTATTTAAATCAACCCATCACCCATTAAAACAACATGTACTGTATGTATAAGCCTTAAAAAGTATGGGCTGTCTGCTTGGTTTAACACTAATGTATTTGGCTATTTATTTTATACTTTATCTATACCAAATTGTAATTCTCAAGTGCTATAGAATAAATCTAAATGATTATGAATATTCATTTAACATCTGTTTTTTGTTTTTTTTCACATGTTGTTGAGTACTCAAAAAATATTCAATAATAATAAAATCTCTAACGGCCAATTTAGGTCAAATGTGTCTTTCCTTATATTTTTGGTTACCCAATCAGTTGAATCTTAATTAAATTATTATATGGTACACAGACAATGGACAGAACACAGTGAAATGTCTTTACTTCATAGAGCAGCGTACATGTCAGGCATATATACTAGGCTAAAATATACTCATATACAGTGCATCCAGAAAGTGTTCACAACTTTTTCCACATTTTGTTATGTTACAGCCTTATTCCAAAATTTTATAAATTTATTTTTTTTCCCCTCAAAATTCTACAAACAATACCCCATAATGACAACGTGAAAAAGTTTTTTTGAAATGTTTGCAAATTTATTAAAAATCAAAAAACAAAGAACAGTATCACAGCCTTTGCTCAATACTTTGTTGACGCATCTTTGGCAGCAATTACAGCCTCAAATCTTTTTTGCATATGATGCCACATGCTTGGCACACCTATCTTTGGGCAGTTTCGCCCATTCCTCTTTGCAGCACCTCTTAAGCTCCATCAGGTTGGATGGGGAGCGTCTGTGCACAGCCATTTTCACGTCTCTCCAGAGATGTTCAATTGGGTTCAAGTCTGTGCTCTGGCTGGGCCACTGAAGGACATTCACAGAGTTGTTCTGAAGCCACACCTTTGATATCTTGGCTGTGTGCTTAAGGTCGTTGTCCTGCTAAAAGATGAACCGTCGCCCCAGTCTGAGGTAAAGAGTGCTCTGGAGCAGGTTATCATCCAGGATGTCTCTGTACATTGCTGCATATGTCTCTGTATATTGCTGCATTCATCTTTCCCTCTATCATGACTAGTCTCTCAGTTCCTGTCTCTGAAAAACATCTCCACAGCATGATGGTGCCACCACCATGCTTCACTGTAGGGATGGTATTAGCCTGGTGATGAGCGGTGTGTGATTTCCTCCAAACATAACGCCTGGCATTCACGCCAAAGAGTTTAATCTTTGTCTCATCAGACCAGAGAAATTTGTTTTTCATGGTCTGAAATTCCTTCAGGTGCATATTGGCAAACTCCAGGCAGGCTGCCATGTGCTTTTTACTAAGGAGAGCCTTCCATCTTGCCACTCTGCCATACATGCCTGATTGCTGGATTGCTGCAGAGATTGTTGTCCTTCTAGAAAGGTTCTTCTTTCTCCACAGAGGAATGCTGTAGCTCTGACAGAGTGACCATCGGGTTCTTGATCACCTCCCTAACTAGGGAGGGCCCTTCTCTAGGAAGAGTCCTGGTGGTTCTGAACTTCTTTCATTTATGGATGATGGAGGCTACTGTGCTCACTGGGACCTTCCCCAGATTTGTGCCTCGAGACGATCCTGTCTTGGAGGTCTACAGACAATTTCTTTGACTTCATGCTTGGTTTGTGCTCTGACATGCACTTTTAAGTGTATAGACAGATGTGTGCCTTTCCAAATCATGTCCAATCAACAGCATTTACCACAGGTGGACTCCAATTAAGCTGTAGGGACATCTCAAGGATGAGCAGTGGAAACAGGATGCACCTGAGCTCAATTTTGAGCTTCATGGCAAAGGCTGTGAATAGTTATGTACATGTGATTTTTTTGTTTGATTTTTAATAGATTTGCTAAAATCTCCAAAAACCTTTTTGCACGTTGTCATTATGGGATATTGTGTGTAGAATTTTGAGGGAAAAAATGAATTTATTTCATTTTGGAATAAGGCTGTAACATAACAAAATTTGAAAAAAATGAAGCGCTGTGAATACTTTCCAGATGCACTGTAATGTTTAATAATAATAATAATAATAAGAATGGGCTCCAGCAACTTTTTGAATCTTCATAATTTTCTGCCATCATGATGACTGAAAGCTAGGTTAATGTAGTGACATGGGCCCAGATCCTGGTCTACGACCGACAGGGGAATTACGCAAGCTGCGTGTGTAATTCCCCTCTCAGTTATGATGTGCGCTAGTGTCCCATAGCAACCAATCAGATTTTAGCTCTCACTTTTCTATTACAAACTAGAAAAATGTCAGCTAGAATCTGATTGGTTGCTATGGGCAGCATCTCCACTTTTCCTTTCACGCAGCTTAGTAAATCTAGTCCTAAGAATACACTAGTGTATTGTCAGGATGGAGTTTTCAAATGCCCAATAATTGTAGGAATAACGCTCTTGTACGGTTAATTGCTCTTTTACACTAGCGCCAGATATTTTAAGATGAGCTTCTTCTGAAAAGATTATTGGTCCAAGCACAAAAGGTGTATTTTTCCCGGCAGGAAATTATCCCGTCTATTAGGATACCTTGTGGATCATTAATCTTCCCAGTGTATTGCCAGCTTAAGAAAAGACTCCCCGCTTTAATGTTATTAGTATGCCCTGGATTTTTAGGATCTAAAAACTATAATTAGGTTTTTTTCAATCTATGTTTTAGAATTTGTATAGATTTAAAAGAAAAAAAATCTGTTTAGGAATTTATGTTGTATGAAAAGAAAACAAAATATGAAAACTACTTATTTGAAACTCCTAATTTAGAATATACCAAACTCCTATAATCTGAACAATGAAATACTTTGACAGGATTCCAGGAGTAAAAACTTAACTGTCCTCCATTAAAATTCTATTACATGCACTAAAACTGAGCTCCATGTCACAGGAATTAAGGGCAGGATTGCCGACTTTCTATTTCTTCCCCCTGGAAGATCGCGGAGGTGACACTATTTATGCATATTGCATCCTGACGCCCTGTCCCCTGTCCATCAATGCCACTATGCATAGAGTTACTAGGGATGGGGCTGGGCTTGATATAAATGACATCATCAAGTCCCGCCCAATCCATAGTAACATTGGGGCTGATCCAGCCCTATGGCCACTGTCATTTTTACGGCGGCCGTATGCGTAAGAATGGCAGAAATGCCGTTCTGCGCATGCGCCGGGAATATTTTGCCCGGCGTAATCCATGTCTCTGTGAGCCATGGATCGGGCGTCCGTAACTACAGCAAAGGGGCGGGCAGCTCCGTAAATACGCTGTAGTTATGGATGCTGGGCGGGGGGAGGGCTGGGTTACTGGGATTACACTCCTGTGTGAGCGTAGCGTAGA
>WWET01000393.1:73677-88923 GCA_011038615.1 Limnodynastes dumerilii
CCCCACCCCCAACACAGACACACACCCCGGTAAAAATAACCCCCAAACCTCTGGTCATTGGTCATTCCTGACTGCAGCACAGGGACCACATCTTGGCCCGACTCCAAAACAGGGCAAAAGATGCTGCTGTGTTTGCCATCATTCAAAATGGAATGTTATCACAGGTCTGCCCCTCTCACTGCTGCCCTTATGGGACAGGTTTCTGTATAAAATCTGCCAAGTACTTGGAAGTGTGCAGTGAAGAAATTTGTGATGTACAATCTCCAAATCCCTAATATACCAATATATATTAGGGGGCTAGAAATGGCATGGTATATAATGTGTATAAGTGACAATGACATTTGCTATAATATATGTGAGGTGTGTGTATATATAGGGTCTGGGAATGTTATGCTATGTACAGTACATAGTGTATTATTCCCAGACCCTAATATACCCCATATATTTTATAGCATATGCCATTCTCAGGTCCCTATTATGCTCCAAATTAATTAAATATGGGGTATATTAGGCATGGCACAAAATATAATGTGTACATGGGGGATATTATGGGTCCAGGAATGGGACTTACTATAATATATGTGGGGTATATTAGGGGTCTGGGTCCCAGACCTCATGTATTACAAGCATTAAAAACCACCCACTTTCCCCCATCCTTTAAAAATATTAAAAATATTGCATATGCCACTGCATAGAGAGACCTATGCCAACCTGAGTAAAATATAGTTCCATGAGGAAGCAGTTTGTGTAATGTTATGAAGTTCAGAAATAACCTATTATAATAACTTTTTGTTATTACCTTATATTCTGAGATTTATTTAAAAAAAACTGCAAGAACATGTTTTATCTGTCTGGTTGTAGAAGAAAGAGTGGGCCTGGGATCAGAGCAAGATGCTGGTCATGCAAGATCCCATCTACAGGTTAGTGTCCTCCTCACATGTTTATATTTATTACTAGTTAATTTAACAATGAAAAGGTAGATTTGTAGTATAATTATACAATTTGCCTGATCCTACAATAGTCGTGGATCGGGCCAAAAATCACTATAGTTAGTGACCAGGATCAATTTTGAAAACGTCCACTAAACGCACCAGAATGGTATGATTATTGGGTTTTCTTTTAAACTTGTTTGATTTAAACTAGCGCCTGATAATTTAAGGGAGCCAATCGGCTTACTGAATGGCTCCCTATTGTTTTAGTACACCCCCTCCACTGGTTAGCCAAAGCTGCACTGTGTGGAGTGCGGGCTCGGCTGATCCCTGTCTCTACTACCTTCAGTTCCCACTGCTGCAGATCTATGTATTATGCTGCCCTGACACCATTGAAGTATACTTCAAAGGTGTCAGAGCAGCATAATACATAGATCTACTGCACTGGCTCTTCAGCAGTCCCAGCAGGAGAGGTATATGGTGCCGATAACAGGACCTTTCCCTGGTGGGAAATCATCCCGTTTATTGTGGGATCGATGCGAGACTGTGAAAGTGGTCCTGGGTAGTCCATTCATCTAAATCACCTAAATAAATGGAGAACTGAATTCAGTATTTAACAGACTCAAAATAAACCTGTATACAGTTTCACTTAACAAATACATTCAAACAATCCATAAATGGGTACTTTTCAATATATAATCTATATAGTGACATAAGATTGGTTTCAGACTAATGGTTTTCAATCCCAGCATTCTGAGCTTAGTTATTTATATTGATTGCTTTGTGTTTTTCTTATGTTTTAATATCATGTTTCTTTTTTTCCCTTCTCCATCTGCCTCTTTCTGGAAAAAGAATATTTTATGTGTCACATGACTCACAAGATCTCAAGATCTTTAGCTATATAGCCAGGGATGGCTCCAGCAATGTTTTCCGCTGCAATGTCTTTAAATCAAAGAAAAAGGTAAGTCATCAGCAACTGCTTTTTTACATACTCCTCAATTTTAAGTGGCAGTCCCTTAAAAAAAGGGAATGGAATAATAGATGTTTAGCTAAGTTTACAGATAATTTAGTAAAAAAAATAATTCTCATGATTACCTGGACCTCCTGGTTTATTCTTAAAAGAATATGCAATTGTGAAAGAACAATTTTCAACAATTCTGCATAAAATAGAAGTAATGAGCTACACAAATTATATCAACGAGTAATCCCCCTTAACACTAGATCCTGGTGATGTATAAATTCTTTAATCCTGGCTACAAGTGATGCACAAGTTCTTTAATGTGCTTCCACTTAGCTATAACTTCTCCTGCCTTTAATGACCTGCAATAGTTTCTGCTTCCCCTGACTACTGGTACAAAGCAGTGGCCTCCAGCTGTTCCCCCTCCTCCTGTACTTTGTATAAAGATTCCAACCACTCACCCATGGCTCTCCGCTGCTGTTTCCTGTTGTTTACTGTATGGCATCTCTGAGAGCCTTGGTTATTAAAGAACACAGGTCCTCTGTTTCATTATTGTCTGTTTCCATGGAGAATTTAATATCTACGACTCCTGGATACCGGCTACAATTAATCCAGTAAAGATTGTTCTTCACGTTGTTGGATTTTGGCATTTCTAATCTTGTCAGACGTCACACTGTAGCTGTCAGTTGGTGTAATAGTAGTAAATTAAAAATAATTCTGGTCCTAACTGTCCTGTTATATGTTCTATACTTCTTTCTCTTTGTTGTATTATGTAGCTTGGAGCAGAAAAGGGACAGGGGGATATTAAAGCAGACTTAAAATATATCAAGGGCTGTAACAGGTACAAGAGGCTGACATTTTTCAAAGGAAGAGGTGTATTAGAATACGAGGGCATGTGCGGAATCATTACTTCACTGTGAGGGTAGTTGATAAATGGAATAGCCTCCCATCTGGTGGTTCAAGCTAACACAGTAGAACCATTTAAACATGCTTTTGGATAAATATAAGAATATCCTAAATCTTAAACTAAATTTAGGGTAAAATACAGTCAGTATACTGAAGCTTAAAAAAAAAGAATGGATAGGCAAATGTAAATCAGGGTTGCCTACTTTTAACAGCTTCCCTCTAGGAGATCCTGGAGGGAAGCTATAGATGCATGCAGGGGGCGGGACTTAATGACACGATTTATGCAAATCTCGTCATTAAGCCCTGTCCCTAACTAATACTTATCCGTTTTTAGCTCTGATAGGGATCAGTGCAAATTGCGTCATCTAGTCCATCCCTGTCCCAAGCAGGGGGGCAGGACTTGAGGCTGTGGTTTCCATGAAACCACGGGCCTCAAGTCATTTGTGGGAGATTTGCAGACTCTCCCGGGATACAAGGAGAACTGCCCAAATTTCGGGAGTCGGCAACCCGGATGTAAATTTATATATGTATTATGTAAAAAAACAACTTTATTACAACCATTTGGGTTGTCTGAGGTGCATTAGAATAGTAAACTTTATCCATTTAGTTAAATTTGTGGGGTGCTGGTGTTTTTTTTTGGGGGGGGGGGGTTAGGTTTAAGAAATTTATTTTATTTGTTTATTTTTATGGGAAAAACCCTTGAAAATGTCTGTTGTGAATAAAACCAAAAAGTATACAAATAGTTTTTAAAGAAAAATGGTCTTGTTTTTGCTTGTTGTTTCTGACTTTTCCTGTTCTATAAATTGTGCGTCCTCTGCATGACCTTCAGGCATTGTCAGACTATTCCATCAGCATAGCCAATATGCCTCACTCTGTGCATGCCACTGTCTGAAGTTTGCCTGTTCAGGTGGAGACATAATATAGAAAAACTGTGTACAGCTCGGCATTTGACATTCTGTGTGACCTTGCTTTGTATCATGCTTCTGGCTTTTAATATACACTTTTATAAGATCTTCACAGATCTTAATGAGAGAAAACCAGAAGGTGAAAGAAATACCTCAGGGAATTATCTATTCCTTTCAACATTTTGCAAGCCTGGCGCATCATCTCAGCAGCACTGTAATGGCTGCCGCGGCCCCGTGGGGGGGGGGGCTTTACTTCCCGGATACTGTATTGTCACATGCAGAGTGCCCGGACCGCTGCATCCAGGCACTGTGTATGTGTTGCTATGGTAACACAGCATCGTTTTTACGCTGAAAACGGTGCTGTATTACCATAGCAACACTTACACAGTGTGTGGACGCAGCAGTCTGGGCACTGCGTATGTGACAATACAGTGTCCGGGAAGTAAAGGCCCCACTCGGGTCCGCGGCAGCCAGTGCAGTGCCGCCGGGATGATGAACCCGGCGGCACTGTACTGGCTGCTGCGGCAGATAAGATAAGAGATAAATTATGTTGGATAAAAACCAAAATCTACTTTGCACATTAACTTCTCAGACCTGTTTTTAAGATGCAAGATTTATTTTAAACTTTAAGGATCTGATCTAGCCTGATTATACTACATCCTCCTAACTACCTTTTGGGTGAGGGGAGATGATTCACCACGCTCATATGGTAGATACGTTAGCCGGACCCTACACTAACATTTCAGTACCATCCCCATGGGGCAGTGTGGAAATGTAGATTGTATGTAAGGACTGAAGCCACCCATCACTGTACAGTTAGAATCCCCCTTCCCCCGCCCACACAGCTCTGCCCCACCCTGCTGTCATACTACATACCAGGACAGATCTGGATCCTGAATTCCGCCTTAGAACTGCATGGTTCTGTGGAACCCCTTCTGGGTTTCCCCAACCATATGTTTGAACATTTGTCACAGCACTCGCCAAAGATCAAACATCCACATTCCTTGTCATACTGATGATGATGATCTCACTGAATATGACCAACCAATAAAACAAATACAGCCACGCTAACTGATCCACCATAGACATCAAAGAGGTATATGTATATATGCTTTGTTTCTCCCACAAAAAACAATAAACAATATAACAATGTATAAACTGTTTATTAGACATAAACACTATTTATTATTATTGTGCAAAAATGACCATATAAGTAGTAAATAATAACATAAACTAGAAAATCTATATGAAGATAAATAGAACTATCCACGAGTTCAGCTATAGTTGATATTAATAAGTCGATCTTATATCATGATCCACAGCATCGGAGCTGTAAAAAATTCAATCTGTAACGATTAGCAGACGTTCTCATAGAAATTGGAAAAATATGAAAGGTTAGTACTAGCAGCGCTAGTCACTGCAGCCAAATAGAGATATAAAAGAGGATCCTACAACCTCTTACAAAGGGAGACAGACAAAGAAATTTTATACCTCTGAATAGCACTGTGGAAACAAACTAAATAAACCCAAATGTCGGCAGGTGTACAGACCAAGCCGTTCTGATGGCAAGTGGGTCTGTCGTACTCCCATGATAATCACACATGCATAAAGATAAAAACATGTAAATAAATAAAAAATGTATTACACACTTATAACATAACAAAAACAATGTTGAGATCAAAGTTTCCTAATGCACTGATAGAGCGCTAACAGAGAGCTCCTACCTGGTGGTCTTTATGGAAAGAAAGTCCGGTACAACCACTGGTAAATGGAAAAAAAAAGCCTGGGAAACAGCAGGGAGACCGCAAGAGGACCGTCGGCGTGGGAAGGCTGCACTGTAGTAAAAAGTCCAGATCACCCCTGACGCGTTTCGAGGGGGTCACCTCTTTCTCAAACAGAAAGAGGCGACCCCCTCGAATTGCAGAAAAGACAGAAGAATGAAATCGAGAATCCAATTCCTGCTAATAAATATAGTTCAGTATTTATTTTAGGTGTTACGATCACCGTGACTCTAAAGCAGGCCTCTTTGAATTAATAGTGGCGTCTCTCTCTTTAGACTAGTTACAGCACTTGTTCCAACAACGTCCTTTTTATGAGGAGTCACCTGTAATTCCTTCAGACTGGTTCCCAATTATGGTTCCGATAGTGTCCTCTAGAATGTGATCACTAAAGATATTTATATAGTAAATTAGCTGTTAATATTCACTGCTCATCCAACACGCTCATATGCACAAATACATACTACCGTGTTTTGTGGTTATCTTGCCACTTTATCAAAGGTATATGAGTTCATTGTTAAATCACTTGCATTTTTAAGAGCACCTACGGAATTAACTTTCAGGTGCTCCTATTTTAAAACACGATACAAATATATACATTTTTGTGAAAAGCAAAGCCTAATTACTAACAAAAAACATATTTAGCACTATAGTCTGTATACACTTTGAATAAAATCTATTAAATACTAATAAGAAAAGAAGAAAAATGCAAATAATATGAGACATTGCAAATATTGTAATATTTTAAACAGAACATATTTCAAATAAGTATGACCGGTATCAGTCTTCATCAATACAAATGATTGTAAATATAAAATAAATACACATATTTCCAATTGACTGTTCCGAAGAGTAAAGGCTCATTAAATATACGTAGGACCTTGATTATGGGATCTACAGCCATGAAGAAGCTCTTATATATTGTTATATTAATCTGAGTAACTATCTATAGTATTAGATCTAACAAAAAAATTTTATAAATCACAATGACATCTCGAACAAAAGAAACATTTTTATAAAAGATAACAAAAAAAATAAAAAATAAACAATAATAATAAACTGTAGCACCCCTTCTGGGTTTTCCCAACCCTGTGTTTAAACATTTGTCACAGCACTTGCCAAAGATCATACTACTCATTCACATTCCTTGTCATACTAATGACCTTCCCACTGAATATGACCTGTTGCACTGTGCTGTGCTAGTTTACATTGCTACTTCTGGGGCACGGCTACCAAAATGAAAGTACTCACATTAAAAAAAAAATATTACATAATATTACTATAGTACTAATATTACATATTAGTACTATAATTATTTAAAGTTATATTGTGTAATACATGCAAAACAAAAGAAAGTCTCATCAGAAATGCACATTTTAGACAATTGCCAGAGAAATGTAAAATATTAATTTCATTTAACCAGGGCCAGTGCTAGGGTGTTCGGCACCCCCCAGCAAACTTTAACTTTGCACTTCTCTTTAACAATTTAACACCAGTGACCATTCTAGATTACATAGAAAGATTCCCCTCATGTCTCTCCGGTTCCCAGTATCCTCCATCATATGTCTCCAGCACCCAGTATCCCCATCATGTGTATCCTCTACAGTATCCCCCATCATGTCTCTCCATCTCCAGTATTCCCCATCATGTGTCTAGCACCCAGTAGCTCCATCATGTCTCTAGCACCCAGTATTCCCACTTTAAGTCCTATACCGTTACTTACATTTTAAGTCTTCAGTCCTTCCGGTTGCTGCTTCTCCTCTGTGGCGGGCTCTGATTTGAATGACACTGATGTGACCTCAGGTCACTCCAGCGTCATTCAGTGAGGAGGAGGCGCTGCTTCACTCTGCATCTGCCTGTCACACAAGCAGAGCAGAAATGAATTGATGCCGCTGTTAAGCTCCGTAAGGTTCTCTATCCAAAGTGGTGAGAGCACCTTTCAACATTGTTTAACAGTGGCATCCATCTTAGGGAATGGACCGGTGCTGGGTAGCAGGGGAATAAGCGCCTGTTCAGCCTGGCGCCATCCTGCACCGCATCCCCCCCACTTGTCACATCACGCCAGCCCTGCATTTAACCTTTTGTCTGCTGGGAGCACTAAGATCGGCAGCAGCTAAAAAAATGTACAGGTATCTACACACCTTGTTAATATCTTCATTAACTGAAAAACTGGTGTATCAGGGAACTCCCAAAAAAGCTTCACATTTTACACACCCATACACAAATCATGTAATGGTATTAAAACTACTTTTTAAAACAAATGTGAGATTTTATTATTATTATTATTATTATTATTAATAACGCTTATTTATATAGTGCCAGAAATTGTCCGCAGCCCTTTACAGAGCCACTGTGCTGCCCCATATTTGTGAATTCACAAAGAAATACATTGTCATACAGCACAGATGTGTTATACTGTAATCTTCATTATAAAAGATGTATAGTCTAGTTCTTTTGATGTGGCTACTACTTTACATTCCCCTACATAGAGTCAAGCCATGCGAGTGGTGAGGACAGTGGGCCAAGCATTTGAGGTTTGCCACAAGCTGAGTTTGCAACATACAGAGCAAGGTGGAGATGGAAGAGAAGATGATGAGAGTGAGAAGAGTAATGATGACTCTGGTATACCAGGTATGTGATGAGGATACAGTGGTGGCCCATTATAAACACACTTTAATATTGCTATCAGCACAGCACTTGATGATTTTTAAGTAATGTTGCAGTTATTGCATGCCATGTGTCTCAGGAATTAGATTTCTTTATTTTTGTTACTTTTTATTTTAAATACTACTTTTATGTTATCTATTACCATACCCTGTGCACTGTGTTTGACATTATGCTTCATTTGCATGTCACAATTAATAGTGACCCATACAGTTGCCAGTGTGGACCACAATGCAGATGAAACAGACATTGATGCTTTGGACAGTCCTCTTCCAGAAGATCAGGGTCCTGCGTTTAGCCGAGGAGTTACTGATTTGGATGCTGTGAATCGAGAGAATGAATGTACGGATGAGAAAAAGGTACATGCATCATTGTTGTTATACCATACATGGCACAATATCCTGATGGTTATTTGGGGTATGCTATTGCAATGCAAAAATGAATGGTTAATCTTACACTCTTTTGCCTAGTTTTGATCCTTGAATAGATTTTAAACCCTTCAATATCAGTTTATGAGATGGCAAAATCCATATCTAAGCACTGCCTTCACCAGTGTCTAGAGACCCTGTTTTAGATGTGGATGTTGTCCTGTTAGGTTGTATTAGTTGCCACATAATACAACATATCCTTGCTTTATTCCAATATCAGTCCTACGTTTATTGCCATACTAATGATTACCACTTACAGCCAGTGACCAAATGTTACCAGTGTCTCCAACTGTGCTGTAGAAGATTTGATGCTGTCACCACAAAGTTACACCTTCAGCACTTGGAACTGCTTAGCTGGGTATCGACTCCTGCAAGCCTTTTGTGGGTGTCTGGCTGATGTCCTCCCGAATCAATCATAATGGATTAGGGCTGCAGGGCACTTGGTTCCACTCAGGAAGGGATTAGAGTTCAACTCTCATCTGTTGGTCTTGTAGAAAAGACAGTTAACTGTTACAGGAAGTATTGTAGAAAAATACTTTTAAAAGTGTAAATAAATACACCATCCTATTTGTCCACAAATGTTAGACAGTACTATAATACTATAAAAGGACCGATAAAGGCCTAGGACCGACTGACCCATGTTCAACTGCTGTTCACATGGAACCCTTCTTCACTTCGCCTTTCAAAGTTCTCGTTTGCATATTTGCTACTACCACAAACCATACTTCAGTGTAAGAAGCCTCTATTAGAGTGCATATTGGACACCTATAAATTAATGAAAAATGGTATTAGTCTAAGTTTCCTGGTTGTAAATGAGAATATTGGACCAGGCCCAGACTTAAGTGGCAAATCTGTACGTTAGCCTCTGCAACACAGACCAACATATGGAATTTGCTATCCATGCCCTGGACCGTAACCTAAATATTCTGCACTTGTGTGTTCAGAATACTGAATCATATGCAAGGGCTTAGCCAAGCCAAGCCAAGCCCTTATTGTACAATTTCAGTACCAATAGGTATCTTATATACATGGTGAGTGGGCAAGTCTCCTGTGTGGAACCCAAATTCCACACGGAATTCTGCATTGCGTTCCAATGCGGAATTCCGTGCGCAGTACATGCTGAAAGGTGATTTCCGTACGTGATGTACAGATATCACCTGTCATTATTAAACGAGGTTCAGGCCAATTGATCTTTGCATCAAAGAAATACAGAATGTTAATGGTAGGTAAAACTGTGATGAATAAATGTGCTGAAGAAATACTAAACTTGCAAAGGGGAATCCTAAAGAATTTTACATTTTAATCACGTTTTCTTTTACTCTTTTAACAAAAATTGCATTAAATCAGTCTATGTTAACGTGACGTTAACGTGTGGTCAGTTGACTCCATATAAGAGTTAAGTTTGCGTTAATTAGCTACTGGGTAAGCTAGATACACATGATGGGGATATTGAAGGGGGGGCTGGAGAGACATGTTGGGAATACTGGGAACTGGAGACAAGATGGGGATACTGGGGAGTTTGCAAGGGGGCACTGAACACCCTAGCACTGTCCCTATGCACACCCCACGCATGTACGGCCCTTCTGCATGTAGAACCCTACCTTAAGGGTCCACATGTGGAAGTACGCAGTGCAAGATCTTGCGCAAAGGCTTAGCCGAGTCCTTACTGTATGATCTTCATGCGTTCCCCCATCCACCAGGCTTATAACTTTGGCATGGTGATTATCTCCTCCATGTCTGCCATCAGAGACAAACTTACTTATCGGAATGCATTATCAGTCGGCTGTGTTCTGATGTGTAAGCATCTAGTTGCCGCTTGCAGAGACCGTTCAGTCAATGTACTTACACATTTGGCAAGTGTAAGTCAGCTGGTGTTATGAATTCTGGATATGGTTATTAAACAACTTAGAATAGTTCATTGAATATAAGGGATGCAGCTCATTCACATGGAAGGTTGTAAGTTTGAACCTTAAGTACATTGCTGGGTGCGCTGCTCTCCATTTAAAACATACCATAATCCATATCTAGCATCTGTTTTGTGTTTTGAAGTAATGGATGGATCACTTTGGAGTAAGAAAAGAAGGCTCATAATGTGTACATGCGTGAGTGATCGCTACCTGCAAATTTTAATCCATTGTAACACCTATGATCTTAACATAAATGGCCTTTCAGACTTCATATATTAGTGTGTGCCAACATAATTTTTTCCCTTTCAGGAATCCGTCTTATCCGCCTCGCCTAAGATGTTGATCCCCTCAGGTAGCCATTTAGCCCCTGGAACCCCACTCTCAATTCACCATCAAATACAGCTCCTTCAACAGCAACTGCAGCAGCAACAGCAGCAGACACAAGTAGCTGTGGCTCAGGTGAGATAAAGTGGGGATATAAGTATTTCTTACCCACCATTATGCCCTGGACACTGTATTTAACATCCTGCATGTTGTCACATATACCACAGGTCCATTTGCTTAAAGACCAGTTGTCCGCAGAAGCCGCTGCCAGACTCGAGTCTCAGGCCAGAGTCCACCAGCTGCTCTTACAGAACAAGGACCTGCTGCAGCATATTTCTTTACTGGTCAAACAAGTCCAGGAGCTGGAGTTCAAAGTGTCTGGAAAGAATGCCAGTAAGTTTTTCTTTAGAGTTTTGTAGGATTTTTTATTTTTAAATAAGGTGTGAAGGTTATGAAATATATCATACATATCAGTTGTCGAAGTAGACATTAGAGGTGGCGGTATGAAAATAGATGTGAATGGAGACTTATAGCTTTTCAAATACATCAGTGGGAGAAGTGATGGTATAGAATACCCCCGTATACCCCCTCACTTCGAGCCCTGATACATATTCAATACAATATTATCCATAGGCTGAATTGTCCTATAAATATAAACCACAAATCCTTATTAATAATTGATTTACTTTTATTGTTATTGCCAGTGAAATATTAAATGCTCGTGCCTCATTAACAAGTACAGTTCCAGGGTCTTCAACTAGGTACACACTTGTCCAAACCTTTTCATATGCAACTATCCACCAAACTGTTTACAAAATCCTACAGCAGACCAGGTTTACAGATCAACACCTAATCCATGATACATACTTTTTTACTGCAGAGCTCCAATCTACATCTACTGAAAGGATCTTGTGAACACACTTGTAAATTGGTCAGTTGATAGATAATGGTTGGTTGTGATGATCCAATTCAAATGTTAGGCCAACAGGACGGTTGGAGGTTGGATTGGACACAAACTGTATAAGTTTGTACCCAGCTCTAGGTCCCTTAGTGGTATGAAGGCTTAGTGTATGGTGTGCTTTTCTTACTAAAATGATAATATTTTTTTATATTTACAGTGGGATCTCAGGATAGCCTCTTGGAAATTACCTTTCGTTCCAGTGTCCTTCCTGTGCTTTGTGACCCTTCAACACCACAGCCGGAAGATCTACCCCCACTGGCTGAACCGAATTCCTCCTTCCAGCTGGGCAGCCCGTTAGGTAGGACTGACTGCCTGGTGAAGGTGCAGTGTTACCGCTTTATTCCAGGCGAGGGTGAAGGTTCGGGTGAACTGCTAGGTAGCCTTGAGCTTTATAGGTTTAGAGAATCTGGGATTGCATCTGAATATGAATCCAACACAGATGAGAGTGAAGAAAGGGAATCCTGGCAGGATGAAGGTGTAAGGCTGGCCCATGTCTTGCACAGGGACATGCTGGGTGACAGCCTGGAGGATGAGATTGCTGTGTGACAAGTGCAGGGGCGGCAGTGTCAGAACTGAGAAATTTGTTTATTATGTTGATTACATTTTATGTACCATGTATATTTTGTCTATATTTTACAAGGGCAGTTGGATTTGTTCAGACCATTAATATAGTGACAGATGTTTGTTTGGAGTGGTTTTGTCGGTTCTTGTATGAAACTTTTTATTATCATCTTTGTGGTATTGTGTGATTAGATATATACAGAATAATTGAAAATGTGTAATATAAATGGCTTTGGCAGTCTACTGACGACACAGGCATCACTGTCATGCATTTAATGGACCATACACAATGTCATTTTACCAGCATTAATAGATTTAGCCCTGGCCACTGATTTGAAGAAAAGCAGAAATGTCAGGCTTGGAAACCCTTTTAATTAACTTTGTAATCATTTAGATGTTCAATGGGAAATCTGTTAACTGCACGATGCATGATATTGTGTGGATGGTCTAAAATCAGACCAACCAGACTTGAATTGCATTAATGTTGGAAACCCTGAAATACATGGCGTGTACGAAAAAAATGTAACATACAAAATAGAACAGGGCCTATAAAAAGGTGAACACAGTCTGTCTCATGTAATACACCAGCATGAGAGCTATGTTTGTCTGTCATATGTGCTTGGACCTTGTAAGGGCTGTGTTTACAAGAATCAATTTCCTCACAAGTGTTTTACTGCTACCCAACGGGTGCAAGTTAAAGTTTAGTTCTCAAGTCTTAACCGTAACTTCTGCACTATTTACACCATGAATGTCTCAAGAAAGGGTTTCAGAACTGAAATTAGCACCTAGTTGTGTATGTTGCGTGTGATTTCCTTCATAATAGACCTGTGTGTACACCTGTGTGGAACCATCCTAAAGGGGGAAACACTACCTTGATTTTCAGTAATATGGTGAAAAATAGATTTAAAATTGTAGTACCATACCAACAAGTGTTTGTTAACAAGTGTTACAATATATAACCTGTAAATCTGATCTCTACACAACTGGGCAGATTTACTAAGCTGCGGTTTTGAAAAAAATGGAGCAACCAATCAGATTCTAGCTCCCAGTTTCCTATTATATTCTAGAGAATGTCAGCTAGAATCTGATTGGTTGCTATTGGCAACATCTCCACTTTTCCAAACCCGCAGCTTAGTAAATCTGGTCCAAGAAGTGGAGAGAGGGTGGCGGTCCATGTTTCTGCAGACTATGGCTTAAGTGCCTTCTGTTTTTTCATTTTTTTTATTAAACGATAACATAAAAATACATTTTTTTCCTTACTGTATGAAGAAATGATTTAACCAATGCACAATACTTGGCCAGGTATTTCTGCCCCTTTCTAATGTGTTTAAAGTGTCATATCCTAACGCAAGGGTAAGAGATTGGCTGCAGAAATAAATAAACATAATTGCTTGCAATCCAAAGGCAGTGCTGTGTGTGCTATTGGATCAATCACACACAGCCCGCTCTACTATTAATAACACACCTATGGTATTAACGCTACATACCAATTTGTGTGCGCCTCTGAAACAGTCCCTAGGTGTGTGTTTGTGTTATACAGCATAGACTGCTTTCTCCATGGATTCCTCAGATACATACGATTTCTCCATCACCTGTTTCATTGCTAAAACTTTTATGGGGTAACTCTTAACTGCTGTTGGCCAGTAACAGAGCTGGACCTATTTTTGGGGCAGAATTTTTACCCTGGGGATTATTTAAAATGTACAGTTCTGTTTCTGTATGACCAGTGAGAGGGATTAGATGCACTAAATGTTTAGTTGTAAACTAATAATGTATATGAAATGATCCGTTTATTTTACTGTTTGGACTATTTGACTGGTTTAGTTTGTTGCTTTGCAGACTTATTTAATGTGTTTGTTTTAACCCGACTCTCCTTCACTGTAAGAGGCAACGAGACTAATAGGAGGAAGCTGTTTCCATGATATATGTGAATGTCAATATTTATTTTGTAGATTCCCTGATGTTATTTTCATGTTTATGTTGTCTGATATTGCTATGGATGTAGTTAACATGTTTAAAAGTGTTGCTCGGTGCTGCCTTTAGTGAATCTTGCTAATTTTGCGATAGCCATCATCTTAATATTTAGTTTTTACAGAAAGGTGCAAAATTTGCATCAACATAGTTTTCATATATAGATTTTACAGCTCTACAGAAGTAGCTATATACAGCTCATACATGTATAGGTTGTGCGATATGATTTGAACCCTCAATTAATTTACTCTTTGATGCCCTCTGGTGGAGAAGGATCTGATACAATGTAAATTGATGGTAATTTTTTTTAGAAAAACTAAATTGTGTTGTTTGTATTAAGTGCACTTATCCTCTTCTTGGTATATTAATAGGTTACAATAATAAACCTTATATTTCTAACATTTCCCTCTGTACTTTGTTCTTTTTCTTCTCCTCTGTACCTTATCTCTAAATCTTTCTCCCTTCCTCTACCCTCAACATAAATGTACTATGCCTCCCGAGCCTTTTTCAGTGGAAATAATTGTTAAATAATGCTGGCTGGCAGCAGAAATAATTCTGTTGTAGAATGTCAAGGAGTACCTGAGTTTATACTGGATTGTGTATATCCTTGAGGAAATTATTGCCACATGTTTCACAAGCTCAGTAAAGCAATATATTCCTTCATATTCAAGAGTTACATAATGATTACAAAAATTTGTTTCCTAAATTATATAGTGTTTGCAGATCTTGAAAAAATAATTTTAAATAAGCGGGCAGCAGAAATAATTCTGTTGTAGAATGTCAAGGAGTACCTGAGTTTATACTGGATTGTGTATATCCTTGAGGAAATTATTGCCACATGTTTCACAAGCTCAGTAAAGTAAAATATTCCTTCATATTCAAGAGTTACATAATGATTACAAAAATTTGTTTCCTAAATTATATAGTGTTTGCAGATCTTGAAAAAATAAATAA
>WWET01000393.1:151161-172208 GCA_011038615.1 Limnodynastes dumerilii
CTATGCAAAAGTCCCTTTCAAAAAGGGTCCATTTGCAGCAGCAACCCAAACCCGTTTGCCATACCCTGCCTGTGCCTACATCTGAAACTGGTGCTTATTAAAAAAAATTATCCTCCTCTTTATTAAATACTCCCCCTACCTGTACCTCTTCATCACATATTTCCCCTTCCTGTGCCTCTTCATCACATATTTCCCCTTCCTGTGCCTTTTCATCACATATTTCCCTTTCCTGTGCCTCTTCATCACATATTCACCCTTCCTGTACCTCTTCATCATATATTCCCCCTTCCTGTGCATCTTCATCACATATTCCCCTTCCTGTGCCTTTTCATCACACATTCCCTCTTCCTGTGCCTCTTCATCACACATTCTCCTTTCTGGTGCCTCTTCACCACACATCAGGGCCGGTGCTAGGGTGTTCGGTGCCCCCCTGCAAACTTTAATTTTGCGCCCTTCTGTTTAACAATTTGACACCAGTGACCATCCTAGATTATAGTAAGCGTCAACATACAACACAATTGTAACCACAATAAAACAAAGAAAATCATAGTCATCACTATACAATACAGTGTCCTAGATATATCTTCTATCATGTCTCTCCAGCACCCAGTATCCCCATCATATGTATTCAGCACCCAGTATTCCCCATCATGTATATCCAGCACCCAGTATCCCCCATCCAGTGTATCCAGCACCCAGTATCCCCATCATGTGTATCCAGCACCCAGTATCCCCCCCATCATGTCTCTCTAGCACCCAGTATCCCCATCATGTCTCTCTAGCACCCAGTATCCCCATCATGTCTCTCTAGCACCCAGTATTCCCAATTTATGTCCTATACAATTACTTACCTTTGAATTCTTCTCTTCTTCCGGTTGCTGCTTCTCCTCTGTGGGGGGCTCTGATTTGAATGAGGCTGATGTGACCTTGGGTCACTCCAGTGTCATTCAGCGAAGGGGATGCGCTGCTTCACTCTGCATTCTGTCACACAGGCAGAGCAGATGTGAATAGATGCTATAATCAGGGTGATGAGAGCACCTTACATTGTTTTACAGTGGCGTCCATCTTAGGGAATGGACCAATGCTGATGAGCAGGCAGCGGGGGGACGAGCGCCTGTCCAGCCTGACGTCGTCCTGCACTGTATCCCCGCTTACCGCATTGCGCCAGCTCTGCCACACATTCTTCATTTCTGTGCCTTTTCATCACACATTCCCCCTTCAGTAACTCTTCATCACATATTTCCCCTTCCTCCACCTCTTTATTACACATTCTCCCCTTCAGTGACTCTTCATCACATATCACTCCCTGAGCCTCTAGATTTTACATTTTACATTCCCCTCCCTGTATCATTATACTACATATCATCATCAACCACTTACTTATTAAATATTTCTTGAGTCTTGATATTATGTGGCAGCTCCCATTTGCTGATAGATTACTACGCAGATATTATCAGGACACTGACTGCAGACTTGTTTTGATACAGTGAACAAATATGAAAGCGCTTGGAGTATAATGGAATAATCAATTTCATTAAAGCAACTCCTATACACAAACTATAAACATATATAAAAATCACATTATTTAATAGATGAAAGAGCTTAGAATTCCTAAGCTCTGTTTTAATCATCTTTACTAAATACTTTAGCTACAATGTGGTTCACCAAATTATGTTATCTGTGCTGCAGTTTGCATGGGACAAATAAAATATGGAAAAATATATAGCATACATAAATGTTTACACAGTGCGTGTTCAGAATTCAAATAGATGCAAATGCCACCAAGCAGATTTGTATAGATGTGTGTAGTTGTGACATTGGGCTGGATCCAGACTTAAGTAAGTGCTTGAAATTAATTACTCCTAGGCTAAACCATGTTGATTGCAGGGGGAGTCAAGTTAATTGTATTCTTTGCATGCAGGGATATATCTTTGAATTGGTTACTGCACACAGATACTGACCAGCTTTACTATCACACTGTTATTTAGACTTGGGATAGGAAACATCACCTCTCAACTCTAATACTGTTTGCAACAGTTGAAATATGACTCCCCTGCAATCAACATGGTTTAACCCAGGAGTAACTAATTTTAATGTATTGTATTTGTATTTATTATTGTGTTATATGGTTATCATTTTTACGTTATTAAAGTTTCCTTTTATATACCTCTGCTCGGTATCTTTTGCTTGTTTTCAAAATTGGTGATATATATTATTAATATATTTTTACATTTTGTATTATCTATTATTGGTTCACCTAAGCGCTGTGGTATTTCTTGTGTTTTTTTCTATTTCTTCAGGTGAGACTCACCTCACCACTAGCTGCTCAAATTATTCTTAGTCTCTACACTTACCTTAAAGTTCTTTTGAACTTTTTGTTACTTTCACCCTGCAGTAAGTCTTTTTTCCTCTTTATACAATTGTTTTTTGTTTTTTTTAAACATTTTACAAACTATAGAATTTATATATTTATTGACTGTGGAAGAGACCATAGATATTGTTCTTTCATATGTTATATAACAATAGCAATACATGAGAATACATTTGACATATGTCACAAAGTTAAGAATGGGATGCTAGACAATTTATGGTAGCATGTACCAAGCAACCTCAATCTTGTAAGCTGTGAGGTGGTCCAATTTGACTAGGAATGACTGAAAATGAATGTTATTCATCTTAATAATGCTAAAGGAGCAAAAATAAATTTTAAAATATTGCTTGATTTTAACATTTTTTTTTAGCAATTTAAAATAAAATACAGATTCAAAACCAAAACCAAAACATTCCTTTTTTTTTTTTTTGGGAAAAAACCAAAACAAAAACACAATGAAAATTTAGAACCAAAACCAAAACCAAAATACGTCTGTCGGCACACATATCTAAAAAAATATAAGGATATCCTAAATCTCGAACTAAATTGAGGGTAGATAGGGTCAGTATAGTTTTAAATAAACAACAACTGGGCAGCTGGGTGGGCCATGTGGCTCTTATCTGCCGTCACTTTCTATGTTTCTATGATACAGCTATTTAATTGAACAGATATTTCCTACATATTGTTTAGTCTGTACTGAAGGGATTAATCAATTTATAAATTTAAACCTCTATAAGAATAAAATTGAACATAATTTTAGGTTCATAGTCAGATATATTTTATGAAAGGAGATGTTTATTCAGTGTATCCCTTTTAGAATAAAAAACATTTTCAGCATAAAATACAGAAGTTACAACAATGTGAATCTCAAGGGACTTATGCAATTTTAGCTGGCACTAACACCACAGAGCATGCCACTCCACTCTCTCTAAACAATATTGAGCAAAGAAAAGGTGGGTGTACCCGGCACTACTAATGGAATAAATGTAAATTCTTATATAAAATACTAATAACTACCTTGTGCAATAAACAAACATTGAGTGGATAACAATAACATATAAAATCAATTCTGTTCACCTCAGTATATAAAGTGCTGTTTAAAGACGGATCCTTCCTTTAGCGAAGTACGCCTATTCCCATTTATTAGGGTAAGAAAAATTTGTGAAATAAAATCTGTGATGTAAATTCGCAAAAAATGCACCATGACTTATTGAATCAGGCCCATAATGACTATTCATTGCACTAGAGTAGGTTGTTATTAGTATTTTATATAGGACTTTAAATTTATTCCAAAAATACAGAAGTGTTGAGATATTTTGTGGACAAGGAAGCCCTCTAGTGGTATTAGTTTGTATGCCTAAAAAAAATTGCTCTAAAATTCAAAGGGTGGCTCATTAGGACTTATAGGGCCTTGTTTTATTATAAATAATAAAACAAGGTGCTCCAATGCTATAGTCAAAGCAAAATATAAAATAAACATACCAAACAATGTTAATAAATGGGAAGAATAAGATATTCAGAATGTGCACTCTCAGAGCTATAGCATGTGAGGAAATTCTAGGAGTTTAGGAAATAAAAATCCATGAATTTATTGCTATAACCACAATGAATAATTTGGATAATCTGAGTATTGTTACAGACTGCAGAGGTAAACAAAGCAGCGTGTGAAGTTCCTCTGTCGGGGTTCTATGGGCCTGATCCAGACCTACGCTGGTGTGCGTAGTGTATTATCGCTGAACGTACCACGATGCACGGCAATAAGCACTCCCCTTGCTCGTGTCTAGTTTAGCATCCATACGCTCGGCAAACCCTACCCTAACTTCTGTGTTCGTTCCCGCGGCCGTCCGTACGTTCATTGCGTATAAACTACGCTAAGCGTCCATACTAACTTCGTACTATAAACACGCCCCGTAGTTGGAAAAAACACAAACAATACGTACGCCAGAATCGCCGCTATGAAAAGGTCTTTGGTACAACCGGAAGTTGTCACTATGCGCATGCGCAGTGCGTTTTTACTGCCGTTTTTTCCGCTTACGATCAGCGTAAAACCGCATCCGAGCGTAGGTCTGGATCAGGCCCTATTTGCCTGGTTTTCCTCAGCTGCTGGTTAATCAATTAAGATGTGCCTGATCGCTGCAGCTGATTGGAGGAGTGGACTTTAAATAACCTGAACCAGGAAGCCTCACTGTCGACTATAGCGTCCGGTTTTCTGCTTTGCCTGCTGTTGCCTGATTGCGTTTTCCTTGTGCTCCAGCCTTGGATCGTGTCATGTTTATTGTTCCTCTGTTATTCCTGGTGTTACCCTTGCCCTCTCTGTCTCTGTTGTCTGCCTCATTGTCTGTGTGTAGCGTGCGGCGTGAGTAGCTTACTACTCTCGCTGGCAACTGCAGACTCGGGCCGGTTCAGCGTATTTCCTTCTGCTGTACCTGCTGTTCTGAGTGATTCCATCTCCTCCTCTATGTTTGTTTACCATCTCACAGCGAGCAGAACCCGGATCCCAGGCTCTGTCTGTTATAGCATACACTTGGTGCTTATCGTCTCTTCTTGTGTCCCTGTGAGTCTTACCCCATTGTTTAGCATCTCCACTGTATTCCATCTGTCAGTATCTATGTGAGTGTGTTTCAGCTGATCGGACTCTGCTCTCCTGTTAGCAGTGTACTGCATTCCATCTCCAGTTCTACCTGCTCTACCTGGTACCTGTTGTCCTTCTGTGTGTGTCATCTACTAGTTGGACAGCTGTCTCTCGGAGGCCCTTGTCTTTTATCTGTTCCACATCTGTGGTTACCTTCATTTCCCTGGTTCCTACTGCTAATTATTACTACCATCTATTTTCAGTGTGTGGGTTCCAGTCTGCTATCTGTGTGCAAGGGTACCAGCCTGCATATCTGTGTACTTAGGCTCCTGTCTGCCTTCTGTGAGCAAGAGTTGCTGCTACTTGTACTGTGTACAAGGGTTCCAGGCTGTGTATCGGTTAATATTCAGGTTCCTGCGCTACAGGTTTTCCATGGAGGCTATCGCCGGTGACCGCAACCTATCAGCTGCCAGCAGCCATGCCTATCCCCACCATGGGCCTGATCCAGAGCTACGGCCGCCGTCGCTAGTACGACGGCCTTAAGCGTAATACGCATGCGCCGGGCAGATGTTGCCCGGCGTCACTATGGAAACGCCCGATCGTAGATCTACGATCGGGCGTCCATAGTAGCGCTGTAGGGACGCTGTTAGTTAGTGTAGGGGGGCAGGGGGAGGGAGGGTAATGAGGCTGGGAGGGTGGCGTTAACGTACTAACACCGCCGTCCCAGCGTATCAACTCTCCCTTACGCCGGCTGAAGTTAGGGTAGCCTTCACCCGGCGTAAGGGAGAGTTAATACGCTCCTACAAGGGGGAGTGTCGGGCCAGAGCAGCGATGTTACGCTAGAGCAGCGATGTTACGCTGAGCGCTACAGCGCTCAGTGTAACATCGTAGCTCTGGATCAGGCCCCATGAGCGGCTCTAGTAAATAACTAGCCCTGGTTTAGACTCTGCGCCCCAGTGAGAACCCTTCCTGGGGACTGTAACAGGTATCATTACATTATGGTGTAATGAAAGCCTTGCCTAGCTATAGAGGGATATCATTAGGAAGGTTAGAGTAGAAAAAGGTGAAAGAGGATTGAAGGAAGTCATAAATACTGCCTTAATAAGGAGTATTAGAGATAAAAATGAAGGCACTTTTCGTAACCATAGAAGTCAAAGAGGTTATTCTTTGTACAAGTGATATGTAGACCACTAGGACAAGATGAGAAAATGAACTATGCCATATTGGAACACATCAATAACATTAAAAGCAGGCTTATAATCATGGGAATTTTAAATCTATGTGCTGTAAACTGGGGTGAGTCTTCTGCGGGATTTACTAGAAGTTTAGTTTAGCATTTTAGTCTCCCTGTAGAAAGTAGCATGAGGCAGTCACTCACGTTAGGTAAAATAAGCCAAGTTGCCTGTGTTTTCTTTGCAGGTTTTGTACCGGAGACAAAAGAGTGTAAGAGTTGTTAGGCCCAAACTGGGGTTGGTAAGGGTGACCCTTTGGATGTAAAAGGTTTGGTGAGGTCTGTGCACAGCCCTGGTCCCAGGCCAGAGTAAACACGAACAATCCTCCAAACAGGGAGTGGTTACACACTTCCTCCCCGAGATGAGTTTGGACAATCCAATCCCCTTGGCCTGGTTCGCTCTGTCCCTGCACTTACCCATTTCTTCTTTTAGGACTTTTCTAAAGAAGTTTTGTGGAGGTGGCCCTTTAGATCAGAGACGCAAACAACTCAGGGGTATGTGGATCTCTGGTCTCTTCCTTATAGGCTGCATTACATGGTGACACTTCTGGAGAATGCTGGTATTGCAGATAATGTCTTGGAATACAGACAGCCTCCATGGTGAGAGACTAGTACTCCAAGTCTAACTGCGACAGTATACCTTCCCCCATCAATATCTCTTTCTTTTTACTGACCAACCAGCAGGCAAAGTTCATGAGGGTGTTGGAACTGTGGTCTCCAGCACTAATATTGTACCCAAACTGATAGAAGTGTCAGCTGGAATCATTGAGTAATCAGGAAGATAAGTTACATCATGCGAGGCATATCTCTTGAATATATCTATATTAATATTCTGTATGATAGGATCCTATCGTGAGTTTCATAACGTCACTTGAAAGGTTCATTCCTAACATTCATGATCAGGCTGCAGGGAAGGGAGTCAGGCTGAGGGGAAGAGAGGGTTAGGGTAATGGAAGGGGAGGGTTAGAGTGAGGATTAGGATAAGGGTTGGGGTTGGCTAAATACTCACCAATTGGCTCTGTATATTCGTGTTGGGGATATTTGATTCCTTGTACTAGGTGGGGTAAATGAAACACATCTTTAGCGACACATTGTATATAAACGTACGCATTACTTTGTTATGTATTTGGCATTAGGAATATGGAAATATAATTGAGTGAAAAGATAACCACGCACATGGTTTGCACGTGGATACATGGTTACGCATGATGTCCTGCGAGCACACACGTATCTACACATGGTTACGTACTCACGCACGTTTCCCGCCGCGCGGATTCTTTTGTTCTTATTTATTCGCACGCAAAGACTTTAATATTGTTGCTTTAATACAATCTTTATTTTACTGCTATATGGCTCTATTTTAATTTCAACACCTTTGTTTCTGTTGCTATCAGATTCCTCCGGCCTTTCATGCACCTGCTTGCATTAACCTATAAATTGATCTGAGGAACTTTTATTTTGTGTGTATACTGTTTGGGGGCTTGTCTAGGAGCAGCAGCTGAGAGGGGTTTTGTTCTACAGCAACTATTTTGGTGGCTTTGAGGGGTGTCTCCTGAGGTGAGTTAGGATCACCATGAGCAGAAAGACTTGATGGTGGCTGGTGACTTATTATACATTTGCAAATATGTGTAACGGACATTTCTGCATTTTATTTTACAGATAGAATGATAATCTGTTACTGGTTAATGGCAGTGTTGCTGGGGCATTTTATTATCTTGTTTCTGTTGCTATCAGATTCCCCCCTGGCCTTTCATGCACCTGTTTGCATTAACCTATAAACTGATCTGAGCAATTTTCATTTTGTGTGATCTGTATTTTCTACTGGGCACTTTCTACTGGATTGGGGCACTGGGGCTTTCACTTAGCAACAGTCTCTGGCATAAGCAATAGCTGATCATCCCAGGCACCCTGTCTCTTGGTCCAGTCTTCTGTCGCTCTCCCTGTTCTGTGAATTTACTCTCTGGATCTGCTAAGTGTGTGCAGCCAAGCCTGTCCCCACCATTAGGAGTTTCAGTGAAAACCAGGCTCCTATTTAAACTCCATGTGTGCCATCCTTGTAACTAGATAGATAGTGTTAACTAAGTACAATGCTGAAATATAAATATTCCCCATTAACACAAGTTTAGATAGAACTAAGCTCCTAACACACACACACACACACACACACACACACACTGTTTATACTCATTTAGGCCATTACACACACACACGCACACACACTGAATAACCTCTATTCACTGATAATACTATATTAACCTACCCTTTCCCTTTATTAACACTAAGTACACTGACACAAACCATGCACAGTTAACACTAAATAAATTCCCCTCCTCTCTATTCATACTTCTCTCTCTCTTTATGCTCACACTCGTAACCCTTAGCTCCACCGAATGTTCCCTCAGAAACGCTGGCTGCTTTCTTTCTATTATACTTTCTCTTCTAGCATCTGATGGGTGTTCCTTGTGATGCATCGGCTGACTGGCAGATGATGATGCTTATGTGATCTAAGGTCATGTCAGCGTTATCATCTCCAAATCAGCCTCTGTGTGAGCCTATCTCTCTCTTTGCAGCTGACTAAGCATATATGCAAAGAGGTTTCTGTATGCCCACTCCTGTCTGCACCCAGGGTGGCGTACACCAGTACTTCCCCTTAGTACGCCAGTGACACACACTTGTTTCATTTGGACTTTAATTAAAAGTTGTGAGAGGTGCTCACCTCTGGAACTTGCTTCTGTTACTTTAGTAAATAAAGCTAATTATATTGACCATTGTTATGAGATAGGTAGTAAGACAGAGGTACTATTGTAAAAATACATCAGCAGTCTCAGTTTAGGTGTAACTAGCTAGTTTTATTCGATGCAAGTCCAACACATTCAAAAGGAAACAAACAGAACAATTCCTACCCTGTCCGTCTCTAGCTAAAATGCACAGTTGTCCCTGACTTAGGACCAGATTCCCAACCCCGAAATTTTTTACTTATGTGCCTATTTTTCTGATTATAGTTACCACGCACGCGTAGTAACTATTTTAGGCTATCTAAGTAGCGTTTCGTTATAGACCGCATGTACGCAATCTACGTAACGAAACGCTAAATGTAGATAGCGTAAAATAGTTACTACGCATGCGTAGAAGATATAATTGGAAAAATTGGCACATAAGTAAAAAATTTCGGGGTTGGGATTCCGGTCCTTAATGTACAAAAATCTAATGTGCAACACAAACAACCTATCAGAACAAAAAACATTTTCATGGGGAGGCAAAAGGCCATGGACTACTACTGGGCCTGGAGCCCCCTTTTTATGAGCCTACTTCGGGCACTATGGCACTATGACTCTGAAGGCAACCATTGTCTACCCTATAGTCTGATGACAATGAGACCGCTGCTATCGTTTCAAACAGTCTGCAGGCCGCAATCATTTGCTCTCTCTGTTTCATTGTTGTACATCTTACAAGAGCAGTCAGTGGGTAGTGCAGTTTCCTGGTCTCGTGTGTCTGCTTATGGTTACTGCAAATTGTGATAACAAAATGAGTGGGGTTTCTAAGAAAATATAAATAAAAAGCATATGTAAGAATAAAATGTATGCAAAACAAACATGGAAATAACTTTTTTATTATTTTATTTCACTTTTGTATTGAAGTTCATGGGGAGGCAAAACACAGTCTTTGTCCCCACCAACAGAAATGCCCCCCCGGTTGCTACACCCCTGCTTGCTCGTAGGCTTAATCGCAGCGGCAGCTGAGATATGAAACCTGCTGTATCCTAACTCTCGTGCCTGTAAAGGATGGGAGGGGCACTGCCCTTCAACTTAAGGGAAACACAAAAGCAAGACTGCACCTTAACATTTTCACCCTGTCCCCACATAACATAGTCTGGATAGTACATAAGGGCTGAAACACGCACTGTACTGATTAATGTAAATCATCAGAAACATTTACATTATTGGAGTCTGGATCTGGAAGATTCAGGTGCGTAATGGAGGACCAATGAGCGCACTCACATATGCAAAATGCTGTAATTTTCTGTTCCTTGCAAGTGGAAAATGACAGTTTGGAGTAATTCTGAATGCCGTCCTAAGTGTATTGGTAGAATAGTAACAGTGCTGTAACATGTGTAATGTGTTTTTGTAAAGAACACTCTACATTGTGTATTTGACATCCGAGGTGCAGAGTTATCACTACATGTCGGGACTGACAGTCAGTCAGTACAGGTGACCTGATGATCACAGACTTTGGGCTAGATTTACTAAACTTCTGAAAGGAAAACTGGATCAGATTGGATAAGATTCTTGCTGACATTCCCTAGTATGTAATAGGAACGTGAGAGCTAGAATCGGATTGGTTGCTATGGGCAACATCTCCAGTTTTCCTTTTGCGTGGTTTAATACATTTTGTAAATCTAGTAATTTAGTACATTTTGTAAATCTCTATCTTAATGAGCATCTGAACTGAGTTTGCGAAGGTCTTCTTCAATTTATAATACACAATTATAACTGGCATGTCTGTTGACATCTGTTTGTTTCATTGGTTATTTAAGGTCTTTCTCATTTGGAAACAAGTCAATTTTAACAAAGAGCTAACTTGTAAAACCCTATCATGTGGTATAGATTTTAGGGAGTACACAAATATGTTTTGAATAGAAACCCTCCAAAACTATTTAAAGCCTCCCCTCACATGATGTTGATATAATTTAGCACGATGTCTCTGCTGGTAATAACTACACACTGAAGATTGTTCTAAACTCTTAATTTTTACTTAAAATTGTTTTACATGTTGTGCGCTGCCGAGAAACTATCAAAAGTTTTTTCCATCCAGAGGACCTTAATTAAATTAAGACACATTTATCTTAAATACTAACTCTAGTTATTTATCTTGTTAAAAATGATTTATTCTAAAAATGCATTTGTTATAAATTAAGGTCCATAAAGCGCACTCCAATTCAATCGGAGTGCACTGAGTCTACGGTACTTTTGAGTAAAATACCCTTTTTGGTCTATTTGTTGTATCCTGTTTCTAATGCTGTTTCAGTTTAAACTTTGAGAGTAAGGAAAAACTGTAATCTATAGAATAAACATAAAGATATGCAGTATTTAAGTTCTATGTACAAAAGCAGAATATTTTCCCTACCCATATTACAACACAGTTTTACCAAGGTGTATACTTGCCTCTGTTTTTTTCTTCGAAGGGCCAAATTCAGGTCTCCCCTATCTCGCAACTCTCTTGTGCAGAGATTTGGGCCCAGATTCCTCCCCCCCTGGACGTATTGCACATATGTCCGTAATTTACTGATAATAGCTACTGCGCATGCGTAGTAACTATTTTACGTAATCTACATATCCTTTTGTTACGTAGATTGCGTATATACGGTCTTAAAGACCTCATATACGCAATCTATGTAACAATACGAAATGTAGATTACTTAAATGAGTTACTACGCATGCGCAGTAGCTATTATCGGCAAATTACGGACATATGTGCAACACGCTCAGATTGATTATTGTAATGCAGCTCCTTTATAATAATTGTAACTATATGGCTAAAAATCCGAAACAATTAATAATATATATAACAAGAACAAGGGTCCGGATTCACAATAAATTTCCAGGGACTTACACATGAGACATGCGTAGATACCTGATCCTGGCCTCCATACCCATGCCCAGTTATGCATGGAGTGCAGCATGACAGATGAGCAACTTATTGTTCTGATGGATGGCAATGGTGTAATCTATGCTAATCATACAGTAAGGGCTTAGCTAAGCTCTTATGTACAGTTCAGAAGTACACACCCACTCCATATTACACAGGGCAGATGTGTAAGCTTTAAGGTAGGGTCCAGGGTTTGGAAGGTCTCCCCTCTCATGCATGGACTACAGGACCGCGCCGTACAAATGGACGTTGGTGCATGCAATGTTAATTCTGGATTTGGCCCAAGGTCTCCACTGCCAACTTCATTGTATACTGTTACAGGAAACAAATATTTGGTATACAATTGTAAAAGATAAATAAGTGAAAATATGACATGATCTTTGTGATTTCAAAGCAGAAAAAAAGGTTTAATGAACAGAAACTAGAGAGATGTTATTCCAAAAAATGAAAACAGAAACTTCAATAAAAAAATATCACTAGGACCTATGTACGGTGCACACAAGGCTGGTACAAGCATGAGAGTCAATAAAAAAATACCATGCTGTTCAACAGACAGAGTAGGACATTATATACACAATGAAACAAAGTTACAAATGACTTAGCAAGGTAGCAGGTACAGGTTATGGATACAGTTGTATGTTTGTAATAGATCAAGGACCTTTTAATGTTATGATATCTTATAGGTGAAGATGTTCTTTCTTTGTCCACACGTGGACCCTTTTGAATGTCCAAGTTGCATATGGGACACCCTAACTATAACTTCAGGCACTCGCTGGGGTATATCAAGAACTAAGTACGTTAGCGTATTTATGCTAGCCGGTGACGTAAAAACGCTATTTTGTATGTACTGCGCATGCACGCGGCAGATGTTACGCCATGTAACTCTGAACTTACGTACCAGCCTTGAATCAACTTCGTAATTACGAACGATGGGATGTGACAGCCATATGACACCCGTAATTACGCTTCGGAGGCGGGGTGAGGTATTTCAATCCTTCAGTATGGGCGTGCTTAGCCTTCACGTACGTCAATCGTTACGCTTTAAAAATTAAGGTAAGGTTTGGCAAGTGTAAAACGGGCAAAGTACGTATGAGCAAGGGGTGTGCCTAGGGGAGTACATAGAAAATACGCTAGCGTAAATACGCTACGCAATGAAACGTAATGGGAACGTAGGTCTGGATGTGGCCCTCTGTCCCCATATACCATAGTATCTCTTCATTTTATCATTTTAATCCAAATCGGTTATATTGCTAGTTATGGCCAGATGTGATTGCATTGTATGTACAATGTAGGTTCAACAGCATGTTTCAAACCAAAAATAGGGCATTTCCATTTAACATGAGTAGTAAATCTTTTAAATATGGTGTAATCCCATGTGTATGAAAAGTCTTTCAGTTTAGCATCATGAAGTCTTGTGCATTGGATCTGGAATATTTTTCATAACCCAGCCCCTTTAGGGATTGCTCCTGTGTTGTTAGGACAATTTGAAATTTACGTCTGCTGACCAGCTAAAGGATCTTTAAGATGTTCATTCAGAGATGATATTAAAATGAATTACAGGTAAACAAATGTAAATAAAAATAATAAAATAAAATTCTATTCTGATTTTGTATTTCAATTATTTTGTTTACTCATTTTAAAATAATACATTTATCAGAATTTAAATCACTATGTGTTGCTTTCCTTCTACTGGATATTTATTGTTTGGTTTGCCATTAGAGGATCCCAAGTTCTCTTTGAAATGAGCTTTGTGTTGGTGTATTTAAACTCATTTTTCTTTCTTAAATTTTGAGCTGCAAGTTTTAGAGGAAAAGCTGGCAGGCAATCCGGGAAAGCTTTCATTTCCTAGAGAGCCCTGAATAATTAAACAAGCTCTCGTCAAAGCTGCCAGAGGTAATCTGTATGTCAAGACCCCTTCACATTTCCATTGGTCAGTGTCTACCATAAGCGTAAGAAATTCTCTACATAGAGCACAGTATCAAACATGCAACTAAACACCACTGTTTCAACCCCTCTGAGGTACTATCTGCCATTGAACTGCCATCTCCTACACCTATATTATTGGGCACTCACCAGGGCGTGGAATCTAACCAGAGCCTGGTGTTCACTGGAGCCCCTAATGATGGGACAGGCTTGCCTGCAGATCTCCGGCAGGTCGCGGCCCCTGTTGGTAGCTGCTATGTGTGTGGGTAAGAGGAGAGAACAAGACAAGGGACCCAGTGGAAAGACAGACAACAGACAAACATCACAACAAACAGTGGACTGAACAAGAGGCATCCACTTACGGAGTCACACAGCAAACACACTGAAGACAGCAGGAACGGAGGAAACAGGAACAATAGCAGAGGTAACAAGAGGAGAACCAACGTACTCACAGCTAGGCAAGGGAGGAAGAGGAGGATGGGAAAACAGAAGAGAACAAAGGGTAAATGAGGAAGGAGCAATCAGAGATTAATGCTACAGGTACTGGAAAGGCACAGGGCACTAACAGCAAGACAGGCAGGGTAGTAGGATGCAGGGCCGCCATCAGGGGGGGGACAGCCATTCCTAGTGTCCTGGGCCCAGACAGAGAGAGGGCCCGGGATAGCCCCGGGCCTCCTCTCTTTCCTGCCAGGACACTAGTAAATCCACCGCTGGCGCTCCGGTATCTTTGTTGGCAGTGGCAGAGGTCTGAATGCAACATGCATCAGAAGTTTGCACTTACACTGCCGAAGGTCCACGGCACTCTGTGTGATGTCACGACATGTGACATCATCACATGCGGTGGAGCGCCGTCGGGCTACAGAATTCCTTGCCCTAGAACTGCACTGCAAGAGAGGCTTTGATGGAGAAAGACAAAAATAAAAAAAATAGGAAAGTAAAACAGTTTTTAAAAAAACTATTATAAAAATCTCAGCTGGGACTAACAGCTGCATCTTGCACCTGGCTTAGCAACCAGAATGCGTGTTGGTTGCTAACAATCACACTGTGTTAGTCCCGGTAGCTGGAAGAGTTGTACGGACAGGCCGATAACTCGTAACACAAACATTGTAAATGCTAATAACACTAAAAACCTGTTCTGTTTAAATATTATTTAGGAGTACAGCCTTTATTATAATTCTCGTCTTTCTTATATTACCTTCCATTATTATTTTGATTGATGTAAAATAAAATTCAAAAAATATTATTAATATCAGATTCATTTTAGATCTAACACAATATTTACTATAGTCACCAAGTTAATGTGAATATTTGCATCTTTAAAACACTGGTCACTTGTTACTAATTACTGGTTTGCTGCGATCTTTTACAAATGATTCATTGTCTTAACACAGACATTCTAGGCCTGATTGGTTACTATTGGAAACATATCCACTTTTCCAAACCTGCAGTTTAGTAAATATGGCTCTCTGAGTACACATATTGTATAAGTTATTAAGGATTCCCAGGAGGCTGGGTTGATGAGTTTAACACCATTCTATTTTGTGAACTCTACTCCAATTTATGTCACTCTGTTTTTTTATTTTGGTAATTACAATCTATGGTTCCATGGTTGCATTTTTCCGGTAGGAGTTGCCCCTTCGAAATGCTGCTTTTAGAAGTAGAGACAACCAAAAACGAATTTTCGTCTGTCTCTGTTTCGAAAAAAGCCATTTTCAAAAGTTGTTTTTCAGAATGGGTAAGTTAGGTTGCGGGGAATGGTGGGTTAGGGTGATGAAAGGACAGTCTTAGGGTCAAGTTGCGGGTAGGGGAGTCTTAGGGACAGGCTGCAGTGAAGAGAGTCTTAAGACTAAATCTAGGGGTCTATTTACTTTCCTGCCTCGTTCCTTGTGAACGAAGCTACATCAGGCTCACTTATCTTAACTGTGAGCCTGGCAGCTTCATTCACACTATTTACAACTACTTACACAATGATCCTCCTGGTTCTCACATGACTTCTCATTAATGCGATGCATAAATGAAGTCCTGTGCATGCGCAGGACCTCCATTTCTACACTTGCGACGCAGCTGTGTCGCACTGACAGGTAAGTCCAGTCTTCTATTTTTTCTTTTTCTTTATTATGCCAATATTTTTTATATACTAAATAATGTATTTTTATTTCAAATTTATTTTTAAAGTTAACATTTTTATTTTTTATTATTTTTTTTTACTGTAAAAGTATTCCAGCGGTCTCCCCATATATACCCCCTCTTTTCCTCTCCCTAATACTTACCCCTAGCGCCAGCCTGAGCGGGGAGCTGAGTGTAAAACTCTACTCCGGCATTTTGTAAATATTAAAAACTTCATTTTAATGTGATAGTGCCAGTTTTTGCTTCAAAACTGGCACTGTCGCATTAAAATGAGCTTTATAAATAGACCCCTTACTAAGCTGTGAATAAGGAACGGTGGTGATGTTGCCCATAGCAACCAATTAAATACCAGCTTTTGCATACTTGAGAATGTCAGCTAGAATCTGATTGGTTGCTATGTGCAATGTTTATGCAATAGCTATTATACTAGTGTTGATAAGCACAGGGAGGTACTTGATGACGCAATGTGCGCCATCAAACCCAGCCCAATCCCTATTACAGCTAAAAAAACGGGTATTAGTCAAGGGGGCAGGGCTTAATGACACAATTTGCATAAATTGCACAATTAAGCCCCGCCTCCTGCATGCATCTATAGTTTCCCTCCGGGATCTCCTGGAGTCGTAAAAGTCGGCAACCCTGATGCAAGGGTGAAATCAAGCTAATTGAGAGCTTTGTAATTTGTCACCCATAAAGATATATAAAATACATGCAACCATTTTCATTATTTAGCTAGAATTACCCTGAAGAATGTTAATTTTCTAGTGCAATATATATTGCTGTCATCTTTTGTAGCATGAGTTTACATTCAGCATGCAAATCAGCGTTCTGGTATTATGCAACTGATCCTTCTATCAAGTGGTACATTGATTGGGTAACAGCAAATATATTATGTAACTGAACCAGGTAAGATTCAAAGTTTGAAAACAAGGGCAAGCAGGTGCAAGTGTACAGCTCGGTTGTATAGCTCAGGTCTACACTTGCACCTATAAAAGAGGTGTGTCAGGAACAGGTATTATTAATACCTGAAATATACAATATTTCACTACACACTTGTAAATTATTGCTTGGCACAAAAGAAGACACTTAGGACATTTGTCTTCTCACCCAGGGGTCTGGCTAAATAGCAAATATCTCTATAATACCGTGTTCACACTGCCACCCTGGCAATATCCCAGGAGATCCCAGGGTCACAGACCCTGTTTACATTGCAGGGCAGACCTGGGAAATTCCAGGACCCGGGTCTGCCCAGATAGTAGTGTGAGTCATCCCACCTCGTAATTTGTTTACTGTTCCTCTGGCAACACTTGTTGCCAGGGCAATAGTAAATAAATTAGACCAATCCTGAACTGTCTGTGTGACCTGGGTTGAACAACCTGGGTTGCACCGTTCACACTGGCGGGTACCAGGGTCGGACCCAGGAATAACCTTGCAAATGTCCCGGGTCTAATTCCCGGGTCAGTAGACCTGGGTAGCAGCCGGCGCACTGAGCCCCGACCCGGGTATATCCTTAGTATTGGCTTAGTGTGAACGGGGTAGTCACAGGAAAAGAAATTGGTTAGATAACATTCACATGTGAGGGGAACTTCATAAAACCTTGGGCCATATTCACAGATCCGTTTTTACGTCGGATTGCGTGCATATTTTTAGGAGTGGATGAACTGTGCATGCGTAGTAACTTTTTCCACGCAAATTACGTGGTATTTACACGTGTAAGTACTTTAGGCACGGACTAGTGAATCGCACTTGGGGACATACGTACGGAGGGGCGTGGTTTTTATCTGGACGGTAGAAGTTACGTGAAAGTGGCCAGGGAAATATTATATTTGGAAAACTAATATTTCTAGTACTCGTGGCAAATTCTAATTTCTAAGGGTTGTAAAGCCAATACTTGCATTCTGGAACATTGTGTCACTCTGGGAAACATCATTATGAAGGAACTAGTGGTATACACGTGCCAATGATATCGTCTTTGATGGCCATTTACAGCTAATAACACCAGGGGTATGAATATTAAATCACCATGAGTGACACACCTAATCAGGGGGAGAAATATGAATTCATAAATGTAAGCTACCAGGACTGGATGGGCAATCCTCTAAGTTTGACCCTAGCTCCTGACAGCCTGCTGACCAATCACCTTTCCTTGCCAGGGGGGAGGAGAGATATTCAGATAAGGTGTCTTTAAATATGGAATCAGCCAAAGGCTCAGGGTGGTTCCATGTGAGGTCCAGATTGCTAGTCTTGGGGAATTATCCATAATTTTTCTGCTAAGCCTCTAGCACAGAAGTAATTTCCACAAAGGTGATTATTTTCTGTTACTTCTCCCTTTTTGTTTTAAATTACTTGTATGTCTCTTTATTCTGTTTTAGTCTTACCTTACCTAGTAACCTTGTATTGTTAACATTTTCCTTTTTATGTAATAAGCATTGTATCTTTTTGTAGAATAAATTTTATGTTTATTTTGCTTCATTCATATTTGCTCTAAAAGCCCTACTCTCTGAAGAAACTTGACTGCTTTTTGGCTACTGTAACTCATAAGGGGTATAACTTACAAGGTGATAATTTCAATAACTGCAGTAATTAATCCAGGTTGATTGTAGAAATAAGGTCACGGGGTGATAGTTTAGTGTGTTATAACTTTGTTGATAAGTTTGCTCTAACCTTTAAAAACGCGTGGTGGTATCAGAGGTGTAGCGAGGATCCATGGCACCCAGAGCATGTAAATTTTACGGCACCCCCAAACCCCCCCCTTCATTAGTTTAGTGTGATAGGTGGTGACATTGAGGCCCGGATTCATAGTAAATTTTTTACATAATCTAGGTATCTCTTCGTTACGTAGATTGCGTATATGTGGTCTCTAAGACTGCAGATACGCAATCTACGTAAAGAAAAGATACGTAGATTACGTTAAAAATTTACTACGCATGCACAGTAGCAAAAAACGGTAAACTACGTCCTGTAGTGGGAATCTTGGCCTGAGTCTGTTTTCTGACAAATGTTGGCTGAATATAAATAAAGTTTTACTTACTATTGACTGCTGGGTACTTATCTTCATGCCTTATGCTTATTTTTATTACCCTGAAAGTCTGCAGTGAGAAGTTGTTAAAGTATAAATATTAATTATTGTAAGGGCATAAAATAAAGTCATATTCTTATTGATTTATATTCAGTGTAACGATTGCTGTGTTTGAATAGACAAAGTTTCTGAAATCCTGAAGTGTGTTTTTGTGTAAGGTAGAGTGAGTGGGTTTTGTGATTGTAAAAATTGTCAAACTTTCTTGAGGCCATAACTAGTCCCTTCTGTGTGAGGGGTTTACTCTTTTTTCTGTGTGAGAATTGAGGCAGTTTTGGTTTTGACCTCCAGCCGACGGGCAATCGTACATGAATTTACTTTCTTTCAGTATGAAAGGTTATAATTGTGGTTGCTCCCCATTCTGTGTGAAGGGACAAACATGGGTAACCACACCCATTCTGTGTGAGAGGTTAGAATAGTGAATATACCCCTTCTGTGTGAGGGAAGTTGTCCGTTTCTGTGTGAAACGTTGGACAGTGCCCATTGGGTGTTTTAACAATATTTGCCATGGGGAATACGCGAATAGGGAGCATTCAAGGGTATAAAAGTGTCTGTTAGGTATATTATGGAAAAGAAATATGTTATTGTTGCAACAAAGTATTGCAAGGAATGTAATAAGTTGACTATTAAATGTGAAAAAAGTATGGGATAGTGGACAGCCTTGACGCATTCCCCTGCCCAATGAAAAACTCTCAGAAATGAACCCATTGACGGACACTCTGGCAAGCAGCACAGAATACAAGATCTTAAGCCAGCTAATGAACTGGGGACCCAGCTCCATATTTTCCATTACCTGCCACAAATAGCTTTATTCCATAGTGTCAAATGCTTTCGTGGCATCCAGAGAGACCACCGCCCCTTCCGTCTCCTCTGGATGCCGCATCTGCAGTACAGTATACAACCGTCTCAGGTTACTGCAAGTGGATTTTCTAGGCATGAACCCTGTCTGGTCAGGATGTATTAATTCTTCTACCACCTGAGTAAACCGAATGGCCAGGATTTTAGCAAATATTTTAATATCAGTGGTAAAAAGCGAAATGGGCCTATAAGAGTCCACCAACGCAGGATCCTTCCCAGGTTTCAACAACACTATGATTGGTGCTTCACACATGGATGCAGGAACAGAGATGGATTTAAAACTCATGGGGCCCTAAGCAAGATACCGGTTTGGGGCCCCCCAAGGGAACCTGCATGTTAGAAATGACAGCTCTCGTTTGATAAGGCTGCAACGGTGCTTAACAATGTAAGATCCTGGGCCGCTGAGGCTCGCCAGGCCCTAAGCAGGTGCCTAGGTTGCCTTGTGAATAATCCGGCTCTGTGCAGGAAGGGTACCTCCATCTTGCAATTGGCTGAATAAGTCATGAAGTCTGGGTACAAAAAAATCTCTGTGTAATTTATATAATTCAATGGGAATACCATCCAGGCCTGGTGCCTTTTATTGGGAAAAGAACTGATTGCAGTCTCTATTTCATCCTCAGTGATAGGGGAATTAAGAAAAAACTGACCAGCCTGAGACAGTTTGGGCAGAGGGATACCAGCCAGAAAATCCACCAGCTCATCAGAATGATAATGAACCTTTGAGGCATATACAGCTTTAAAATGATCTAGAAACACTCTAGCGATATCCGGGACAGTGCATTGCCTCTTACCATCTGAATCCACCACAGCAGTAGCAGTCCGTTCATCCCTGGCCAGGTACGCCAGATAGCTACCACACCTATCAGACTGGCCATACCAAGTATGGTTAGAGAATAAAAGTTTTCTTTTAGATTTTGCCAAGAGGTAGTCGGAGTAGGCCTGCTGACTATTCAACCACACAACCCTATCGGTATCCAAGTGGGTGTTCAAATATACAGATTCCAAGGACACACACTTTTGATGCAGATCAGTTTCCTGCTGTTTAGAGTCCTTTTTAAATTTAGCAACCCGGGCTATAAGGGAACCCCTTATATACACCTTAAAGGCATCCCACACCATAAATGGAGGACTATGATCTGCATTATTACTAAAATACCCCTCCCACTCCTCTAGCAATGCTGTATCCTGCCCCACCAAGGTCAACCAAAAGGGATTGAGCTTCCAAAACGAAGCTCCTCTCGGAAGA
>WWET01000393.1:200550-223082 GCA_011038615.1 Limnodynastes dumerilii
AAAAAGGCAGCTTTTAAAGTAAAAGTTAGCAGTTTTGATAGCTCATATTATGTACATGTTGCGGGGAGCAATGTAAAAAATGCAAAAGTTAGATTTAGCATTCAGCTATTGTTAGTTTTTTTTTATCTTTATCATTCTGTTTAGTAGAAAATATAATCTAGTATTATATCTTATGCCTTTCCTTACAGTATTTAACACATTGTTCTTCCAGTATTTTCCTTAAAAATCCTGATGCTCAACTTGTAAGACTGCCTTTGTATTTGCCTTTGTCTTTGAAGCTGGAACTATGTACTTACAGTAGTGTAAACAAATCTATACAAACAGAGAATATATAAAATAGCCTCAATACAGCAAATTCCAATTTAATTTCCAGGCTACATACATGATATAACAGAGCACTTCCTGCAACGTTTTGGGGGTATTGAGCCACTTGTTGCATGCTTCAAATTTATGTATTCAAATGAACTATTCATGAGAAAAATAGTACTGTTAATGGGCCGTATTCACAGATCCGTTTTCACGTGGAGTTGCGTACGTATTTTTAGGTATGTTTTAACTGCGCATGTGTAGTAACTTTATCTCCGTTAGTTAAGTAGAATATACGCACGGACATGTGAATCACACTTGGAGACATATGTACGGAGGGGCGGGGTTGAGTTACGTACTGGAAAAGTTATGTGAAAGAGGGTAGGGGGAGGCATTTAAATGAGCCTTTGAGGGTGCGGTGAGATAGAATCGCACATACGGAATACATATACGCACGTATGTGCACACGTAAAGTTAGAGGTGTTCTATGGAGGTGTAAGTCTACGATTGCACGACCGTGAGAGGGGAGTGTTATGGGTGTTGGTTTGCTACGTGCATGCGTATAATTGCGTACTTTGGGAAAAACGCACCTCTGAATCCGGTCCAATGTTATTAAACTTCCCTTCACACCAAATGCAGCATCAGCGTCAAAGTTCTCACTGACTGAACCTACATTAATACTTCAGATCCGTCTCCACCTGAAATGGAAATCTGAATACCACGGCCGCCTGATAGTGCACCCTTGGCCATAAATTTAAATATTAAACTCCTTTCACTTGCGACTGCACGTCAAAAGAAATCAAAGCATGAATGGTGAACTGGACATGTGCAATGCGCAAAATCAGTTAATTTATGCAAGCGGTAGGAAAAGGCCCACTTTTCTGAAGTCTAGCTTTGCTCCATTGTTCTCACGGTCATCTCTTTATGTTCACAGGCATTGAAAAATTTAAAGGCCAGTATTTTCACAGTCGTGACTACAAATCAGCAGAAGTTTTCAAGAACAAAAGAGTTATAGTGGTTGGTATTGGGAACACAGCAGTTGACCTGGTTGTGGAGCTCAGTACTGTGGCTAAACAGGTTTGTATAGAAGGAATAGTAGATGTTTTATAGATGATGAAATCTCTCTCTTTACAGAGTTAGAAATTATTTTGAGTTGGTAAAAAAAAATAATTTCATTGTAATTGAATGTGACCATTGTGAGTTATTTAATCAGGAGTGTTTAAGAACAAAGGCCCATCTGATATGTGGATTATCAAGCTTCTCGATATGTTGGATAGTCAGTTACATGTATAAAATCACACAGGCCTCATAATGGTACAGTATAGCTAGCCTAGTCTCTAAGCAGAGATTCCAAAACTTGGGTATAATGAAATATATATATATATATACAAATAACCAACAATCGCAACCTAATTGTAAAAAAGCTCACCGATATTTCCAAGGACCTACTGCCTTAACAAGAGGGCAGTCAGGCTAGTGAGATGTGCCTGATGTACGCTCGTGTATAGAACATGGTGTCCCCTGGGTTCCAAGAGGTATCCTTAACATAAGTAATGGTTAACCTTGTTAGACTTCCTTTCCAGACTGGTAGGCCACTTAGGCACTGGATGCACTTTTGCTTTCCCAGGATGTTGTCCTTCGAGATGAGGGAATCGCCAGAACTCAATCTTTACCACAATGCTGGATTCTTCTAAATCAAAATCGGTTTTAGCGATCATCACAATGGTGACAAGGAGTGGAGAAACATTAGGTTCTGAATGACATGCAAAGTGATTTTTAAACAACGATTAGCTGGGCATGGCAGCCAGTAATTGGCATTTTATGATGCGAGCAGGCTTGTATAATCCCACAGTCGTAGTTTATTTGTTTTTTATTATTTTAAAATAAGTACTGACTGAGAATAGCTTTTCAAGAAGAGTGCTTTACTAGGAATATTATATTTGTCTAGTTGTTGGGTGAAAAAGACAGAAGGAAAGCATTTGGGTTCAGACTGTATGGGTAGTTGTGAGTAAAGGATTATATATAAGCATTCTGCTTGAAGAGTAAGGTTATGTTTGTGTTTTTTCAAGACATAGGAATATCAGGTAGGCAGCTTCTGTTCAGTGTTTTCAGTGGTGAGAAAATTGTTGAGTTTTTGAAAGAGTTAATTTCAAGGCAAAATGATCCAAGGTGAGAAAGTCAAGATACATTGAGTAACATGAGACTATGGTAAGAGAGGGAAGATACAATTGGGTATCTTCCTGTTGAGGGGGGGATAAGGAGAAGCATGGGTAGTGCTCTGCTTTTGCATATCAGGATCAGGATTTAGACTGTGGACCAGTGCTCGAAGTGAGCCGGTATACGGCGGTATGCCATACCACCACTTCTGTAAGTCAGCTCTGAGTAATATACAGCTGCTCACAGAATTTTCAGATCCTGTGAGCGGCTGTATTTTTTTACATAAAGCGGGCTCACAGAGGTGTGTGGAAGCAGGTAGCTGTGTGTAACACTGACTGAGCTGGCTGTGCTGTGCTGTGCACAGCCGCAGCTCTGGTAATAAGACATCAGTGTGACCTAAGGTCATGTGAGCGTCATAGATTGTAGAGCGCGCACCGCGGAGGAGCAAACAAGAAGAGAGACAGGAAAGGTAAGTTTTTTTTATAGCGTTCTTTTACAAGGCTGGACTGGACACAGGTGGGGCAACAAAGCTGGGTGATCTCGTAAAGAGGGGCTATTAGTCTGGCTGGACACAGAGAGGGGGCAATAAGACTGGGCAAACTGAAGGAGGGGGACAATAAAGATGAGTGCACACAAATAAAAGTGGGGCAATAAGGATTGCTGGACACAGGAGGGACAATAAAGAAGGGTGGTCACTCATAAAGAGGGGCTATAAGACTGGCTGAACATAGAGAGGGGGCAATAAGACTGTTTGGACAACAAGGAGGGGACATTAACGCTGACTTGATACAAATAAAGAGGGGGCAATAAGGATGGCTGGGTACACATAAGGAGAGGCAATAAGGCTGTCTGGACACAGAAGGAAGGGGCAATAAGGCTGATTAGAAACACAGAAGGAAGGTGTAATATGGCTTGCTGGGCACACAAAAGGAGGGGTAATAAGGTTGGATGGACAAACAGAAGGAGGGGACAATAAGGCTGACTGGACACAGATAAAGAGGGAGGCAATATGGCTGACTGGACACAGGAGTAGGGGCAATAAGGCTGGTTGGAAACACTTAAAGAAGGGGCTATAAGACTGGCTGAACACAATAAGGGGGCAATAAGACTGGACAATAAGGCTGGCTGGACAAAAAAGGCGGAGCAATAAGACTGATTGGGCAAACAAAAAGAGGGTCAATAATGCTGGTTGGACAAACAGAAGGAGGGGACAATAAGGCTAAGTGGACACAAGTAAAGAGGGGGGCAATAAGGCTGGTTGGACACAAAAGGAGGGTCAATAAGGCTGGGTGGACACTCATAAAGAGGGGACTATAAGACTGGCTGGACAAAAAGGGGGCAATAAGACTGGCTGGGCACACAAAAGGAGGGGCAATAATGTTGCTTGGACAAACAGAAGGAAGGGGCGATAAGGCTGACTGGACACAGAAGGAGGGGCAATAAGGCTGGGTGGCTGGACAAAGAGTTGGCAATAAGACTGGCTGGCCACAAAGAAGGAAGGGACAATAAGGCTGGTTGGACACACGGAAGGAAGGTACAATAAGGCTGGCTGGGCACACAAAAGGAGGGGCAATAAGGTTGGTTATACTCGTCCATCCCTAGAAACGGCCCTGTATGAGCTATCATTGTTTTTCCCTAGCGGTAACCAGATCATTTAATTAAACATGAAGCGTTCAGTGTAGAAATCATGACCCACATGACATATACACAATGTTATTACTCATTGTTGATTTGTTTACTTTGCCAAACTTAAGACACATCTGGTAATGAAATTTCCATACCTCCACTTCTAAATTTCCACTTCGAGCACTGCTGTGGACACCAGAAAACAATAGTTCTGAGTCTAAACTACTGGCAGCCATCAACAGAGCCAACTGCAAGTGTATGAAACAAAATGTCAAAGTACATTTATTACAAAAAAATATATATATATACACTTCTCAGCATAAAAAGTTATTTATTACATTTGGATTACAGAAATTAAGCTGTGGAGCAGCATGCCATCCAAGGAATGAGGACAGTAATCACCACTTCTCTATTTTAATACAATTATTAGGTTTATCTAAGTACAAGGAGGGGAGCATGGCTGCTAAACCGTGTTTGTGATAATGGCTACCCACTGGATATAGTCCTCTTCACTCGTTTCTTCAGCATACTGCAGGAAGCATTTCCAACTCTGGTAAACAACTACCTGGAGAGTAAAGTCAATGCCAGGGTTGACCATGAAAATTTTGGCCTGAAACCTCAGCACAGGTAAAGACATTTTCCATTTTACGTGTTTGATTTAGATTTTGGGAAAAGTAAACGTTTTAATAAATTGTTAGTTATTCTCAAATTTCAGAAATATTGTTGCTCTTTACAAAAAAATGATAGAGCCCTAAACTACCATGGTCAAAACTATTGATGCTTATGCGGTTTTAAACTGACAATTTCAGATTGACAATTTTAGTTCTGATATTTTAATATTTCCCTCCCACCCACCATGCATACATGCTGCACGCATGGTGGTTTGTCATGTCCCGGTGGCTGAAAGGCTTACAGTGTGTAATCCAGAATTGTTCATTGTGTATTCTAATGCGTAACCGCTATATGCACGCATGCGCAAAATTCATGCACAGAGGTCCAGATTTACACATCTACGTGCATGCGTAGTAGCTCAATTATTAAAACAACGTCCGTAAGACGAAAACTACATAGCTGTGAATCCCGACCAGAGTACTTAAGCATTTGGAATGTGTAAATCGTTTGTTTTCCAAATTCTGGATCTTGTTCAAAATTTTTGAGGGCCAGATTCACAACCCCGTATTTTTTTACATATACGTGCCTAATTTTGCAATTCCAGCTACTACGCATGCGTAGTAACTATTTTACGTTATCTACGTAACATAACGCTACATAGATAGCATAAAATAGTTATTACGCATGCGTAGTAGCTCGAATCGGAAAATTAGGTACGTATGTTAAAAATGACGGGTTTGTAAAGCCGGTCCAGAGACATTAAGAAAATGAAGAATGATTTGTAGCCTTTTGATTTGATAATCCATGCTTTGCTAAAATATGCTGACAATATTCCGACCATCCCTTCTCCTTTCCATGTTTATTGTAACACATAACAGGAAAATACATTTATTATCTTATTAAATTATATAGAATTATTTCTCCCCACAAAGCAATAGTAATTTTCCTATTTTACGCAGGTAGATCCTAACTAATAAAAGGTGCCAAGTTTTGTCCAAGACTTTAATATAGTTTTGTATGCATTCAACTAACACTTATTACTTACTCTCTTGGAACCAGATTCAGAGTTGGAAATTAAGTGAGGAAAGTTACACCTGGACGAAACCATGTTGATTTCAGGGGAAGTCAAATTTATTTTATTTTATGCATGCAGGTAAAATACTTTGCTTTTGTTTATTGTATGCAGATTTTGACTGGCTTCACTTTTACACTGTTATTTACTATTGCGCTGAAAAATATCACCCCTCAACTGTAATAGTTTGCAACAAATGAAATTTAACTCCCCTGCAATCAACATGGTTTAGCCCAGGAGTAACTTTCCTCTATTATTTTCAATCTCTGAATCTGGTCCCTAGTCCTTGATTTCAAGATCATTCTTAAGTCCGAATCAGGCCTTGTTTTATTGCACTAGAAAAATGTGTATAAATATTTTCAGTATAGTGTAGTATTAAAATTAAAGTATAATCTGTAATGGCAACAATATTTTTGGCCATTGGAAAACTTTTAGAATTTTTTTTCATTGTGTTTTTCTTATTCCTAATAAAATATTTATGTGCTTGGTCACAGGATGCTCAGTCAACATCCAACGATTAGTGATGATCTTCCCAACCGCATTATCTCTGGCAAAGTATTGGTGAAGACTAATATAAAACAGTTTACAGAGACAGATGTCATATTTGAAGACGGAACAGTGGAGAAAGACATAGATGTTGTCATTTTTGCCACGGGATACAAGTTTTCATTGCCTTTCTTTGATGATTCTGTCATAAAGGTGGAAAATAATGACGTACCTTTGTATAAAATGATATTTCCTCCACATTTGGAAAAATCAACGTTAGCTTGCATTGGCTATGTGCAACCTATCGGTGCCATAATGCCAGTTTCAGAGATTCAGTCTCGCTGGGCAACAAGAGTCTTTAAAGGTAAGGGTTTATTTGTCTAATTTAATCTTAGGGATCCGTTTCCATGAAGGAACGCAATTATACGAATGGCCGGTGCAGGCCAAACCCCCTCACATCCATGACACTCCTCTCTCTCTCGGCTGTGCTGTCGGTGACTTCTGCCTCCATAGACCACTTGTAACTTTCCATCAGCAGTTGCGTGCGTATGTGTCCTCCATACATGCGATTCATGTTAGTCGCACCCACATACCTTAGTTTAAACACCTTCCCCCGCCCCTTTTTTATTTAAATAATCACGTGCGTATTTTTGCGTCACATATCCGGATTTATGTTTCCAAGTGCGATTCACAAGTCCATCCGCGAGGCACTTATGCACATATAGTCTACTTAAACTACGTAAGATATCATGGAGATAAATAGAATTTTTTTAATGTTAATAACTTGTTTCTAGGTTTGAATAAGTTGCCATCCATGGATGAAATGAAGGCAGAAATCAAAAAAAGAAAAGAAGACATGCAGAAACGGTTGGTTTCCTTGAATATAAATGCAACCTAACTATGGACCAGATCAAGGGCTCCGACTTTTAGTTCTGTCCATGCACATACACCCAAACAGAACACAATGCCATTCACCATGCATCCAAACTTAAGAAAACTGACATTTCAGACAGATTCCAACACAAGGGTTAAGGTTGTACCTAAATGTTAAGGTAGGGCCTGGTTGTTGGAGGTCCACCCTTGTGAGGTGTGGTGAGGCTTTTGCAGGCCTGCAATTACCTATCCCTATGCATTTATTTAATGCATCTATTTCCCTGGGATTCTAGCACCAAAGTTTAAAATTTTGAGATCTGGTCCTATGTAATTAAAATAAGCTTCTTTTGAAAAGTCTTTGAGTGCTTCTTCATGAACAGTATAAAATGATTGAAGCAGTTCCACCTCCTTGTTGTTTACCTGACAAAATACTCACGATGATCTGCATTACACTTTTCTCTAGATATGTCAAAAGTGAGCGGCATACTATACAAGTGGATTATGTGCCGTACATGGATGAAATCGCAGAGGAGATTGGCTGCAGGCCTAAGTTTATGAAATTATTCCTGTCCGATCCTAAGCTGGCCTGGGAGACAATGTTTGGTCCATGCACCCCATACCAGTACCGCCTGTGTGGTCCAGGGCAGTGGAAGGATGCCAGAAAAACCATTTTAACACAGAATGAGCGTATAATCAAGCCTACAAAGACCCGTGCTATGAGTGACAAACATTCTCACAGTTTGTTTCCTTTTGCTTTAAAGCTCATTGGCATTCTGATTGTTTTTGCTGCAGTTTATTTCTCCATGTAACTTGGCCAAGTAATACTGTAAGAGCAACTGCAGCTGATTATTGTTATATCGTTCAAGCTACTGCTTACTTTCTTTAATTTGATAAACTGCAGCTTAAAATTGGATAAATTATAATCAACGTTATTGTATTAAAGTGATATCGTAGTAAAAAATAAAAAATAAAACACATTACAGAAGGAATACACAGTATAGTTTTAATTGCCTGCAGTTTACATTTGAGTCACCTGCAGATAACCCCAACACTCCGTTTCCTGCAGCCTAACCCAAAATCTTCCTCCTCCTTCAGCCTTAACTCTCCATGCCTCGCAGCCTAACCTTAAACATCTATGCCTCACAGCCTAACCCTAACGCTCAACGCCCGGAAGCCTAACCTGCATCCCACTTATATCCTGTTACTAACTTTCTTTTATTTTTGAACTTTTAGTTTAGAGATTAGGTATAGAAAAATCAAGCTGAATGAGAGGATAAATGGTGAAAAGAAATGTAGTATTACTTATACCCATACTTATAAACATCAATATTAGAGCATGGAGTCAGTATTCCTGACATAGGAAACCAGAGTTTCCTACATAATGGGATAAGCACCATACTGTACCTACTGTTCATTTTACTATAGGTATATGCATAGGTTGTAAGTATATAGGTTAACACTTCTGCTGGTACAGCAGTTTGTGGCGACACTGCCACCTACCTTTGACCTACTTCAGAACCCAGACTTTTGGTGATGGATCTATCAAGAGAAGAATGAGTAGATTGTGGTTAACACTGCATTTTACTGTTGTATTAGGACAAAAAGCTGGAGATAATCCTCAAGAGAATCCCCAGTGTTATTGTGAAACATATTCCCACAGAAGTCCTATTATGCAGTCTGGTACAGTAGAATGCTTATTATAAAAACATAGATTATATATATTTTTGTCAGATGCTTTCTTAAATATTATTGCAATAACAAGCAAACTGTTTTAGTTCTATGTTAAATTGTAGATGCTCTTTATCTAAATAAAACATTTATGGATACTGATGGTTGTGTTCTATATATTTAATGATTGTTTTCTCATTAACCTTAATCAAATAATGACATATATTTTGTGAAAAGGATAAATACATTTGAGCCAGAAATTGTCTAGTTGTAGAAACAAGAAACAAAAGAGGTCCGGCGCTCCAAACATACATTAAATAACACTATGTGTCAGCACATAAATAAAAAGGAGGTTTAGTTCACAATATAGCTATACTGGGTTAAGCTCACCTGCCCAGCGTCAAGGCACCTCCTGTAGGTGAGTCCCTATCCATTTGCTATATGTGTACACAGGAGGTCTCTGTTAAGACACTACCTGCATTTGAATAGCCTGCAGCGGCCATGTTTGGGGAGTGGTCTTGCTACTAGTTGTAGAAAGGAAATTCCTAAATTTCTGTAATTTTCGGAATTTGAAAGTTCCTTTTCGGATGTCCCTATTTCGAATACTCCCTGCTTTAGCATTTTTTTTTTAGAATGGCTGAGTATGCTGATCGGCATACTCACCCATTCCGATTCAGAAATACCGCTGCCGCCAATATCTCGCTGCCGCCGCTACTGCCAGACCACAGAGTAAAGTGACAACCGACCAATATAGTACAAACAAACAACCGAAAAAGCAGCTGCGCCTAATGGATAGGGGGGCAGGATGAAATGACTAACCACATAGACTGCATTTTGCCAAAATATCAACTCCAATATGTTGGATAAATAGATATTTATTAAATGAAGAGTATTTGATTATACTCTAATAAAAACAACAAACATATAAAACAATATAATTGATACAAATAGATATATATTAATTAGACTAAATATTATAAATCACATGCATGTGATATTAATTAATAACTACCACTCTGATCCAATGATTTATAAAATTGTGGTGGCCACCAATTGATTATCCATTTTATGCTGCAGAATAAACTTATTTGAATATTGTATGTGTATAATTACACACTTCAGACACCATAGATGAATCAACTTTAGGCTGTAATGGACAATCTGCTCTATGTTGTGGTGCAATTGAATACAGAGGTTGAGAGTAATCAGATACACGGTGGATATAATATTTTTGAAGGTATATTCAATGTGTGCACGACAGATTAGTATAATTCATGTGGCAACATTTGTTATTGGCAACAGTTATCAGTCCATATACCTCATCATAGCTTGATGGGAAAAGATAAAGATGCATTGTTACAAATAGTTCCGTAGTGGACTAGACAATTGTCTATGTTGCAATAGACCTGTGCATTTTGGTTTCCAGTTACCTGAGTCTTCTATTACCGCTTATGATCATAAATAGATTTTGTTTAAAATGTCTAAAGATGAGATAGGGTAATAAAATATGCTAATTGACCCTCCTGATGAGTCAAGGTGGGATTGAGAGACAGCCAATCCCAACAAGGACCAAAAGATCCACCAATTAGAGGAAACAGCATAATGTACAACTGTTATGTCATGATTCTTTTGTGTTAAATGTAAATAAAAGAACAGTCTGTCCATGGAGAAAAAAGAGAAGGTTTCTATGGTGATGCCTTGAACAGACTGTTCCGGCGCTAGCGTGGATTGGTGAGACATTTGTATTTTGGCTGTGTTTTTGTAATTCCTGTATATTATTGTTAAACTTTTCTAAGTAAAACTCTTTGTGCGTTGGAACACCAATTGCGATCTGGACATTGTTTATTTGCGGATCTATGCAATTTATGTAACTTTTTTGCGCAATACTATTGCAATTGATAAACTATATGTAATAATTAATTGATATCTTATAACAACATCAAATAGACATTAACAAACTGTTGCCGCATGAATTATACTAACCTGTCGTGCACACATTGAATATACCTTCAAAAATATTATATCCACCATGTATCTGATTACCCGCAACCTCTGTATTCAATTGCACCACAACATAGAGCAGATTGTCCATTACAGCCTAAAGTCGATTCATCTATGGTGTCTGAAGTGTGTAATTATACGCATACAATATTCAAATAAGTTTATTCTGCAGCATAAAATTGATAATCAGTTGGTGGCCACCACAATTTAATAAATCATTGTATCAGAGTGGTAGTTATTAATTAATATCACATGCATGTGATTTATAATATTTAGTCTATTTAATATATATCTATTTGTATCAATTATATTGTTTTATATGTTTGTTGTTTTTATTAGAGTATAATCAAATACTCTTCATTTAATAAATATCTATTTATCCAACATATTGGAGTTGATATTTTGGCAAAGTGCAGTCTATGTGGTTAGTCATTTCATCCTGCCCCCCTATCCATTAGGCGCAGCTGTTTTTTCGTTGTTTGTTTGTACTATATTGGGAGGTTGGCACCTTCCCTCAGCTTGCTGCCAATTACTAGGGGTATAGGTTGGAATGGTATTATTAATAAAGTTAATTTATATATGTATATGTGTAGGAGGTTCTTTTGTATATAAGAGATCTCTCTATATACAGTATCATTAATATAAGAATATAAATTATTTCTGACTCAGTCACTTGGGCCTGAAGTATATGCCGTTTAATTGTAAAAACAATCCCACACAATAATATAAATATCTGAGCGCTAGTCTAATCCCCCCCTTTTTTTTACAGAGTAAAGTGAGTAACCTCTCCAGGGTACAGGGGAGGGAGGTTCAGGGTCAGGCTGCAGGGGAGGAAGGGTTAGGGTCAGGCTGCAGGGTTAGGGTCAGGCTGTGGGAGATAATGGGTAAGGTTCAGGCTGCCAGGAAGGGAGGGTTAGGTTTAGGGTAATGAGAGGGGAGGGTTAGGGTTAGAATTAGGGGAAGGATTGGGGTACTTTTTTTTCCTTACCTTTCGGAGCATCAAAAGCTCGGTGCTCCATGGATCGATTGCTATGCCTCATCGAAACTGGCTGGGAGGAAACAGCCCTATCAAAATAGGGTCATTCTAAGCGGGGACCCACACCCTTCTTTTATATACCCTTTCTAAAGTCTATACACTGTAATTACTTTTTTAAGTCTCAAAGATCTTGGTACCTCTTATAAAATGATTAAAAGAATTTTAGTAGCATTAATACATATTTTCTACTTTGATATATAAAGGATCTTGAACCAGATCAATGTAAATCAATACTAAATGTATTATTATTTCATTTTCAGAGTCTACTTTGAGTCAGTTTAACTGTTTTGCCTGTTCTAAACTTTTGCTCTGCATACAAACTTACACTGATATTGAATAATTTGTACTTGTGGTGTACTCCAACAGTTATTTGTCTTCTCAATATTTGTATTTGTTTACACAACAAACACTCCACCCTTAGCAAATGAACACAATATGTGCTTCAACAGACACCAGATTGAGAAAAAAAAAAAAGTTTATTTAGGGCGAGAAGCTATTCAGAGACAAAAAGTTTGTTTGATGACCTGGACCTCACATAAGTGACTTATAAGTGAGACAAGGGGTTAATCAAAACAGCCCCCTGATCTGTTACATACTGAATTATGACCCTTGTTCACCCCAAATATGACTTATTAACAATAAGCTGCCACCACCAAGACTATTCTTAGGAGGTCTTTGGTTCTCCTTTACACAAATCTAACATAGTATGCTTTTACCAGAATTAGCATCAATAACCAAACTGGTCTGACAAATTAATTAATAAGAATACAGACACACAAACTTATTAATTGATATTTAATATGACAAGAGATCACAATGCTTATTTACAAAAAGAATAACAAAATTGACACTATGAAAAACAGGCAAAGGGTTAATGATTTCAGGGTAGGTGGGTGTGGATAGGATAGGGGTGTGGGGTGGAGTTAGAGCTTAAAGTAGGGGGTGGGAAGTTATAAGTAGAACTAGCTGAGGGGGATTGAGCACTCGTCGCAGAGATTTCGCCCTCCCTCCCTCCCTTAATATTTAAGATGTGGTTGTTGTGATTTCTAACTTTTCCTTTACAGACGGAGCATGGTGGGGCGGTTGCGGTGGAGGTCAAATAGGGTTTAAAACTGGGGGTAATGTTTGCTTGGAGGGAGCGGGGGTAGTTCTGATCCGATAACAACACAACCATTGGATGGGGGCATCAGACCCAAGTGGTCGAGCCCCTGTGGGAACGGGTCAAGTGTCTTGTTGGAGGATCAGATGGGGGAAGGGCCGCCGAGGTTCAGGTGGATGACCTCTGCAGGTATTGGATTTCTGCTGGACCCCCACCACTTCTGGACCACCTAACTGTCTTAAAAGTGACTTGTTTAGAGTCAATAAGTTAGGTTAATCACTTGGTTCAATGACATTCGGTTTAATCAAATAAATACCATGTTCTCTGGTTTAAACCCAGCTATCGGTGTCTGTCTCGTTATTTTATTTAGGTTGGCTTGATTGCTGGATGTTTGTTTGGGCGCTATGCCGTTTGCTGTTTAAGATCTTCACTGCCTGGTGTTGAAGTCTGAATTAAATGATTTGCTCTGATAGATTTATTAAAGTCACCAAGGATTAACATTAATTTATTACACATGTACAGATAACAGAAACACATTAATACTAAAAGTTAAGCTGGGCACACACTAGAGCGATTATCGCTCCCAGCATGTGGCTGCCAATAAACGGGACGATTTTCCCATGGGGAAAAGTCCCGATATCAGCACCATACACCATAAATCTGCACCACACACTTGAGCGATTTTTGGCCCAATCCACGATAATCGTGCGTTTGGGCCGATAATCGCTCTAGTGTGTGCCCAGCTTTACGAGATACTAATCAAACAAAGAACAATAGCAGAAAATGGCCTCCGCCATGTGGCATTTTAAAGTGGCAGAGTTTAAATGGATCTATACATTATCCAATAGAAACAGAAATATGTTTAAATGTGAGGTCAACCAGAATGCATATTATAGAAAGAAGAGTGAGAATGAGAGTTATAAAGAGAGAGTTATAGCAATTTATATCACCTGTCCATCTCCCACAGAAAATCCAAGCAGTCCCTCAGACTGACCCTTTCTAAAATTACTTTGGGCTCTATTTACAAAGATCGTTTTCGGGTTATGCTTCACCAGGAGGCGGTCCATGCATCACCAGGGGTTGTGAATGGTTGTCATGTAAAGTGGCAATCACTTATAAATTATAAAAAGTTAAATATAATGTATGAAACCAAAACATGTTTTAAAAATGTAAATAAATAACTTTAATAAAAGAATTATTTATAACAATTTATTTATTTATTGTTAATAAATACTTAAGTTAATAAAAAATTGAATTCTGCCTCACGATAATTTAACAAATAATTTTCCCTGAAATAACTTAGAATGACTTTAGCTAACAAAACTTTAAAATGTAGAATTTGTGAACAAGAGACCTTAATTTGTGATAGGAAAAAAATAAATTTAAAATCAAAATAGCTAAGTTTCAAATGTGCTGTAAACCATATCATAGTAAACAAATTGGTGTAAAGTGTATAAAACGGCTCTTTTTATCTTCTCACATGATTTCCTCAGTTGATAGCCCGCAGACTTTGCTCTAACCAAAAGATCTGTGGAGCATTAGCATTGATGACAATTTATGTCTGTAAATAAATACATTTTACATTGTAAGAGGCCTTTTAAAAGTTCCCTCTGTTGACAAATTTCCCCAGGCCTCAGTTTTCTCTATGCAGACCATGTTGAACACAGGTTCTATTTCAGCATTGCTGTTATGAGAAACCAGCAGAGAATTCGCCATATTCGATAATAAAGAAAACTTTGGATTGCCTATTGCTGTATGCATGACCATGCTAAGTTCATACTAAATGCAATCCACTCTTTTAATGCCATCATCTGTGCATTTTCTTAAGGACTCAGGCAAGTCACAGACACGGTATTCTAAGAACTGAAACTTTTGCGTATCTGTAATGTCGACCACTTGAGGAAAATGTTGTGCCAGCACTTCAATATCTTCAAATTGTGCTTCCATATGTTTTCTGTAGTCAAAGACTCTCATTGCCTTTACTTCTTTATCATTTAAAGGAAACTTGTTTTTCATATATGCTAAAGTAGAGCACTAAAAGTCTTGCTTCCTTGAAAATCTTTTTCACTGCTCTAGAGTAGAGCAGGTCCTTATGTAGTTTCGAGTTGCAAAGCTGATAAATAATTCCCTGTCCCCCATTTGAATTTCTGGATCCAAAAAATCTATGCCTAGAAGGGTTCCAAGGTGTCAGCAGATTTAATTAGGTTTAGTTTTACCAGTATTCTGTGCAAGTCCATTAAGCAACTTTTGTACAAACGGGGAACGATACTGAAGTACAATATTGGTTTTATTGAATGAACAAAGTACCAAATAAAGAAAGAGAATATACAACTATGTTGTCGCATCCTCACATTTCACAGAGAGCTCTGCTTCTAGCATTCTTCTCAGTGTCTTCAGACTGCAAAAAAGATTTAAAAGCTGGAAACATTTTAAGCACTCTTTCAATGTAGGGATGCAAACTAAGCCACTGTTACGGGTGCCTCAAACAGGGTGCAGAGTCTAACTAGGGTCTGGTTTTCACTAGAGCCCCTGATGGTGGGTATAGGCTGGGCTGCAAGTTCTTAGCAGGTCGCAGCCTCCAGAGGCGACACACGAGAAGAAGAGGAAACGCAGATGGAGAGGGGCAAGCAAGGGAGAGCAGGACAGAAAAAATGGAAAGTGGAAAAAGAGAACTAGAAGGGACAAGTTCTGACAAATGACAAAAAAACAGATGGGACAAACTGCGACTAGCATGCACACATGCACAGATGCAATACCACAGCCATAACCAGAGGAAGAGTATGCAGGGTAACAAGGAAAAGAGACACTGGGAGCAAGGCAAGGGTTAAGGAGCAGGGCACTCAGATATCACAAATACATAGAGACAGAGCACAAGGCAGGAGCTGGACACAGACTAGAGGACTATAACTAGAACCAGCAGTGAGAGATAGCACTGCTGGGGCTTAAAATGGGACTGCTGACTATTGATTGGGCAGAAGTTCAAAACAGGGGAAATGATTGGTTGGAGTCCTGTCAGCAATCAAACATAGCCAGAAGTCCATAAAAGACAGAGGGAGAAGGGAAAGCCCACTATTAGCAACAGCTGCAGATAACAAGTGCAGGCTGTGCATGGTACAATGACCTGCAGAAAATGATTCCCACAGAGGCACTGAGACAGGACAGCAAAGAGCAACATATGTAATCAAATTAAACCAGGGGCACTGAGAGAAGGACTAAATACCTGGGTTCAGAGGCATCACTAGACTGGTGCAGACTGGCTTAAAGCAGTGTAGTGGCTGAAATGGTTAACTTAAGATCTGCCATCCAGGGGTGCAGCCACAGAATAGACACAGAGACTGGGATACCAGCAAAGCCAAAATAAGTAAACTAAATGATAAATATGTAAAGTCCAGGGACTGGAGAGAACGGATTGTTAGAAACATACCAGGGAGGAAGGGTGTGTGAAAGAATGGCTGGAGACATACAAGGGGTAAATGGATGGCTGGGGCATGGAAAATGATACAATCCATTATTTCTATCTTTAATTTAGATTTCAACATAATATGCAGTGCTTTATAATTATAGAATGTTAGTAAACTATTATTTAAGAAATACATTCATCTTGTCCTGAATGCTAGAAAATCCATCACACTCCAGTGACTGGTAGCTGCACATCTCTGCCAATGATGTAGGCAGCTAGGCGGGTTAGATTCTGTATATGGCCTAGTGCTTTAAACCTGTTTAGCTTGCTCCCAAAGAGGCACAGCCCATTCCCTCAATGGGTTTGAACCCTCACCCATTTTGATAGCACAAAAGTTTCTTTATTATTAGCTATACCTAGTAAAGTATTTGTTTTTAATATAATACACTATGGTGCAGTGTTTTATGTTATTGCATGACTGCACCTGACACGAGGAGTTGATTGACAGTCTTTACTATAAGTGAGTGTTCGATATAGGCCGTTCGCTATGGGGACCTACACCCTGTAGAGATATAAGTGTTGTATCATTCATTACTATATTCAAAAAGCGTGATTATAAACTGTGAATAATAATATTGGCAATATTACATTTATTCTACAAGTGGCATTTGTTTTGGTATATCTCACCTACAAAATGTTTGTATTTAAAAAGATGAATAAAATGTAAAGTTTTATTAATATTCTTTTTGTTTAAAATTAAATTCACTTATTTGTTTTACAATATTTAATAGCATTTTCTATTAAACCCTTTTCAGTTGACTGGACCTTTAGAGCAGGGGTTCTCAACCAGTGGTGCTAGTACCACTTGTGGTACTTGGACCATTGTCAGGTGGTACTCAGGGCAACTGAGCAAGTATCATACCAAATAGCAGGGACATCATTTCTAAAATATCTTGGGGGCTAAATGGTATGTATATATATATTCTGTACTATAGGCAAACTTGATGGGCCAAGTGCCTTTTGTCTACCATCAAATTATATGTTACTCTATTGCAGGGGGTTGTCAACCAGCCAGTGGTACTAGGTACTTGGACCATTGTCAGGTGATACTCAGGACAACTGGGCGAGGTTGTAAGGAGATGTTATACCAAATGGCCAGGGACATAATTTATAAAATATGTTGGGGTCCAAATGGCATATGTATAAAATGCACCTTAAAATCAGTGCAAAAATATGTAAAACAGCAAAAACCCTAAAAAAAAAAAATCATATCTGAGTCATGGGTATGTGTATAAATGATATGCAAAGTGGTACTTGACCTGATTCCATAGTGGGTAAGTACCTTACATGATTCTATAGTGGGTAACTGGTACTCTCCTAAAGAAGGTTGCAAACCCCTGCTTTACAGCATATATTATTTACATTGTGACAATTAATACATAGGGCCAGATTGACTAAGCTGCGGGAAAGGAAACATAGAAATATTGTCAAAAGCAACCAATCAGATTCTAGCTGACATTTTCTAGTATGTAATAGGAAATTGAGACCTAGAATCTGATTGGTTGCTATCAGCAACATCTCCACTTTTCCTTTCCCACAGATTAGTCAATCTGGCCCGTAGTGTGTGCATCACAATAAATCAGTCCTTGGTTCATGTCTTTGGTATTTCTTTAAATCCTTGTGTAAATATTGTTGATATGTGCTGATGGTAGTACCATCCTTTTCTTTCCATAACCTTATCGTTATTTAAGTTGTATACTTCTTGAGCGGTATCTCATATGTTTGGTATAACCTCAAGCTGTGCGACTCCTTCTTACTTTTGTTTTGAAAGATGAGTCTATGTTAGTTTTTTTAGTAAATAGAGCCCAAGATGAGAAGTAAAACTATTAATTGTAATATGGTATGATCCTGGAATACTATACATAAAACAACCCCATTAGTGATCATTCCTGTGTTGTTAGGGCAATTTGGGATATGTCTACTGACCAGCTAAAGAATCTTTAAAGAGCAAAAAAGAGAGGTCCGGCGCTCCATACAAACATTATATAACACTGTGTCAGCACATACATAAAAAGGAGGTTTAGTTCACAATATATATATATATGAATTGAAACGCAGCCTGTGTGTTTTATTGTTACTGTTACTAGTTTACTCTGAGAGCTTGACCCCTCTCCGATAAGGCCGCTGTACACTTTTCAAATGGCAGGAGTTTCTTAATACAGACCTCCTGAGTACACATATAGCAGATGGATAGGGACTCACCTACAGGAGATGCCTTGACGCTGGGCAGGCGAGCTTAACCAAATATAGTTATATTGAACTAAACCTCCTTTTTATGTGTGTGCTGACACATAGGGCTCTATTTACCAACTTCATTTTAGGTGATAATGTCTGTTTTCACACTAAAACGGACATTATCACCTAAAAATGAAGAACTTACCATTTACAATAGTGCAATCGCCATGTAAATCTGCCGTTTCCATGGCGATGCACAAATACTCCACAAGTCTTCCACGGCCCGTTGATCTTAACGGGTGCCGGCACTACACTGTACTACACTACATTACAATTTACTATCTCTCTCAGGATGGCGTTAGTGCCTTCATACCAGCGATATCCCCATATTCCCCCCTTTTCCTCCACCTAATAGCTGTTATTAGGGGGAGGATGCGGTAATAAAAAAAAAAAAGTAAAAAAAAAATATGTTTTTTTCTTCTTCTAATTTTAACAAAAAAAATAAAGTCATGCATTAAAAACAATAAAACATGTGAAAAAAAGATAAACTCACCTGTCTAGGAGACGCGTCCGACTCAGAAGATTCCAGCCCCGATATGAAGACACTGCGCATGTGCAGGACTGTCCGGCAAAGTAGCCTCTGCACATGCGCAGGACTTCATTCATGTAAAATATGAATGAAGTGGCCTTCGATACGGGCAGAAAACATCATGGGACTTCGAGGGACCTCGGCGGAGAGGTGAGTAATAGTAAATTTTAAAGGGGAAGCTGCCAGGCTCACCGCAAGCACAAGCGAGCCTGGGAGAGCCCCGGAGAAAAAAAAATAATGGTAAATAAAGCCCATAGTGTTATATAATGTTTGTTTTGAGCGCCAGACCTGTCTTTTGTTCCTTCTAGTTACACAGTGGTCACTGTTGGTCCTTGGCTGCACCTCTCCATTTATATATACACTTGCACACATTTAATAGATTTGAATAAAAGCGCGGTCTTGTGTGGTTTTTTTTTTATTACTGAAAGAATCTTTAAAGCATCCAGATAGAGATCATATTAAAGTCTCACAGTTAAAAAAAAAATCCAAATACAAAAAGAACCCAAAAGACCATTTTTTTTCTCTATTTTTGTTTTTAAAATACCGAAAATAGATGCATGTCCAGTCAATTAACTTGTGGTTTCTGTAGTTAAAATCTTGTTACATAATGTTTCTTGTTAAATAGTTTTTGGACCGGATCCAGACCTGATAACGTCAGGTCACTTACGCACGCAAGGTGAGTAACAAAGTTACTGTCCGAGCCCATTTCAGAGGAAATGGGCTGTGCTTATCCTCCTCCCGAGGGAAGCATGCAAAGTGTACAGTGTGGGAGGGGGCTCCCACACTGCAGCGGATCAGCGGTCGTATGGATCACTGATCCGCACAACAGACTTAATGCAGGCAAATGGCGGTGTAAGCCCGCACGAGAGAGAGGTGTGACAGGGGGTGTGCACTCCCCTCTCTCTCATGGACGTAGAGACCCCTGCACATACGGAAAATGTGCGGGGGTCTGGATCCGGTCCTTTTTAATTAGAATATAAATCACTAAATGTTGCTTTCCCTGTATGATTATTGTTTGGTTTGACATTAGAGGATCACAAGTTCCCATAGAAGTGGGCTTTTTGTTGGTGAATTTAAACTTTTTCTGTGCTGCAAGTTTTAGAGGGAAAGCTGGCAGTCGCCCAGAGAAAGCTCTAGTTTCCTAGAGAGCCCCGCATTGTTAAACAAGCTCTCACAACAAGCTGCCAGAGGTGATCTGTGTGTCAAGAGTCCTTAATGTCTCCATAACCAGTAAGTGTGTACAATAAGTGGGGGAAACATGTGACTAAACACCACTATTGCAGCCCCTCTGAGGACCTGTGTTCCACTGAACTGCCACCTTGTGCACATATTTGAACTTTTTATTGGGCAATGGGTTACTGCCCTTGTATTTTGTCTTTATGCCAAACATTGTAAGTGCTGATAACACTTATCACCCGTTCTGCTTAAATATTATTTTTAGGAGCACAGTCCCTATTATTCTCATCTTTTTCAAAATAACAGTTGTTTTCTTCATTGTCTTTCTAATATTGCTTACTATTATCACTGTGATGAATGTAACATATAATGTGTAAAATTGTATAAATAACAATTCATTATAGATCTAACACAATTTTCTAGATCCAGACCTCCGCAAGCTTTATGAGCGTGCACTGGTAGAGGAGAGTGCACGCCCCCCCCATCACTCCCCTCTATTGGTAGTAATTCTGGACACTTGCGTATCCAGAAGGCTACTTTAACTTTTACACATTTATCTGCCTTTGTATGGACGAGGGTATCTGCAACCCCCACACCGTCCTTTCATTTAAATGCCTATCCTCTCTTGTATGGCATGTATACGACATGCGTACCTGAAAGTTCGGCCCGTTCAGCATACTTTCAGACGTACAGAACTTATTTCTGTATTTCTGAAGGTACGATAGTGTAACAGCTGGCATGCACATGCGCCGAGGTTACTTGGCAGGAAACTTACATAAATCCCTTGCTGTTATTAGGTCTCGATCCGGCACAAGGTTGTTATTAAAAACTCTTACATCTTTAAGTCTTCTGCTTACTAACTTACATAAAGAGATCAGCCTATCACTTGTTACTAATTATTAGCTTAGGGCAGGTTTTCTTTATGGTTTTTTTTAAATATCTTTAATAAGTCAAAACACTGCAATGTTACAGGGAACATACATGTCCATATGATATAAATGCACTTTGTTTTAAGCATGGTGGCTCAGTGAGTAGCACTTGTGCCTCACAGCACTGAAAGTCATTAGTTCGATTCCCGAGATAGACCATATCTGTGTGGAATTTGTATGATCTCCCCGTGTCTGACCTTATGAAGATGAAGGGATAGGGTAGCTAAGTTAATTGCATCCGCTGTTATGTCCAAAGACAACAGCTTGTTTTGCTTTTGGGTGAGCTTTGGTAAACGAGCTTCCTGCAACAACTCGTCAAGAAGTTAAACTGCCCATGTGTGATGTGTGCTGCCGTATTACCTCTAACCCTAAGCATTCTTATTTAATACCATGAGTAAATACACAGACACCGTATTTGGGAATTTTAAATTTCATTGTTTAATTAATTTAAATTGGGGATTAATCACTACTAATGTTCCTAAGCGGAACTTAACCGTAACTTTGAAATTTTGATGGGGCCAAGAAAGCAAGTATCCTTGATCAACACATTACCTAACAACATAGTAATAACCATCAGGTAGAACTTATAACTTTAACAAATAAATTGAAGTCCAGTATAAGCGCACTCCTCCTGCCTTTGGTTAAACACTATTTAAGTGTTACGCTTGACCGCCCTCCCAGACGGGTCAACGACCTCGGGCACCTCCACTTCTAGCAGTCAAGTCACAGGTAGTCACCCCCCCAGTACCTACCCGTTACACCGCTAGATGCGCTAAACCACTTCAAGTACCTATCTACCCCAACAACTTGCTTTCCGCCACTGCTGGTCCCTCCAACCAGCACAGCCACATCAAAAACACCTTAAACTAAACTTAAACCTGAAACGATGTTACTCAAGAACAGGGCCATACCCTCGTCCGAAAGATGTACCCCATCCGGGCAATACAAATGACGTCTATCATGTCGGAACTGGCAGTGATGAATCACCTTACCACCATGCCGTGTCAAGAACACCTTCACCGACCTATTCACCTTCCTCCTAACACTGTCCATGGCGATGCCGTTGTCCGAGTGGCGCCAAACACAGCAAAGAATAATGTCTGACCACACCCAAGCAACGCCAGGCCATCGTCCAAAAGCCCAGTCCAAGTCATTCTTCACAGCCCAAGACAGTTCCACCGCTGCCACCCGACCAATGTCATTCCCGCCTAAATGGATCAAAATACAGTCAGGGGCCTCTTCAACTAACACGTCATTGGTCAATTTG
>WWET01000393.1:243839-262104 GCA_011038615.1 Limnodynastes dumerilii
TTTAGGACCTTACAGGTTCTACATTGGATTTTATGATCAATAATTGTTATTTGTAAAAAAAAAAAAAAAAATGAAAGACTAAAAGCATAAATGAACATAAACCTATTCCCATGCAGCTACAAAATAATATTTCCTAAGGCATGTGCCTAATTTACCCTTAGGTTATATACCACCACCATATGAAAAAAATAGTAAGTAATTTGACTTGTTGCATCATACAGCTGACAGAGATAACACTGTGGATGTAAATGTTAGTATTCCAGAATTCCCATAATGCACTTTGAGCACACCACATAATGTACATACAGTCAGAAATCTGCACTTTTACAATGGTGATTTTAAGGCAAGCAAATATTGTATGGGAAAGCTGGTGTCTAAAACTGGTTTGGTTTGCTGCAATGATGGTCTGTTTTGCGACAGACTATCTTGCAGCAGTAAAATGACAGTGCTTTAAGAGCTGCAAAGATTTCTATGGCAACATGTAATTTCTTTATCCTAATTCTAACCCTCAGTTTCTCTCAGCCTAACATTCTCCTTTAGCCCTACCCCTATCCTTTCTCTTCTTTGAGCCCTAACCCTCCATGTTACGCAGCCTAACCCTAACCTTCTCCTTAAGCCCTAACCCTAGCCATCCCTTTTTCAGCCCTAACCCTTCCCTTTTAAACCCTAACCTCAGCCCAACACAGCTGCCACAGCCTGTAGCTACTGGGAATGGGTCAAAATAGGTGCTTGTTGCCAATAGCAATTTTCTGTTTGCTGAGCATTTCAGTCGTGATTCAGTTTGGATCCACAACCATATCCCGTCTGAAACGTAGCAGTCTAAGATGTAAGGCCGGATTCAGAGATCCGTTTTTTGAAGGTACGCAATTATACGCAAGCACGCTTCAAGGTAACACCCATGACACTCAATACGTATGGATTTCAATCCCGCCCCTTCGTACGTATGTTTCTAAGCGCGATTCACAAGTGCGTGCCTAATGGACTTCCGTGCGTAAATACTATGTAACTTGGGTGGAAAAAGTTACTACGCATGCACAGTTGATCCGATCCTAAAAATATGCACACAACCCTACATGAAAACGGATCTCTGAATCCGGTCCATAATTTGTAATTCCTCTTACATTTACATGGGTCAGATCTCCTATTGCTGACCTTTCTACTCCTTATATATAAATCCCTCAATATGAATATTTATAATATACACATACAGTTTACATGGATGTTGTTATTTGCAGGAAGTTCCTGAAGATGGCAGAGCAAGTATTTACAATTCTGTTATTATCAATACATCCAAGGAGATGATGAGCTACAGTGACTACATAATTCCTAACGACTACCCAAATTACATGCATAACTCTAAACTGCTAATATATTTCCGCAGTTACGCTGAACACTTTAACCTTCTGAAATATATCCAATATAAGGTAATAACATCATATTGAAATGTAGCTACTAAGTTGAGATATTGTTTGTCATTATGATAAATTCCTCTTTACCTTTTAAAGGCAAACTTTATTTATTTATTTATTTATTTTTAATAAATTCTTTCATTTTGTAATTTTACAGTGTTATCCATCCAAATTATCATACTTACTAAGTCACACTATAAACCACAGAGGTGATAAAAAATACAGGATAGTGACTGTAGACAGATTGACCATTGACAATATTTGCATGTAATGTAAAGTTTGATAAACATGGCCATAGCTGAGATATTTAAGTTGGTTACTAGAGAAGTAAAACAAATTTCTATTCAGAGCCCTTCGGTTTGATGCCCTGTATTTGAGGATTGTTTTGTATGGCGCGAGCAGGAGGATACATACAGAGGACAAATATGATAGAGAGGGGACAACCCATGTCCATTCTCCTATCTTGAATGGCATCAAGAGGCCCCCAGTGATCTATATCTGAGTGGTAGATGACTGGTATAAAGCGAGAATTCTATGGAGGCACGTCTGGACTAATCCCAAGTGCTATAATACATCCCTAAGGAAGCCCCAGTCTACTTTGTCAAAAGCATTCTCTGCATTTCTTGACAAGAGAAGGGTTTCAAAGATGTCTTCTAAGACCAAGCAGAAAGATTTATGACCTTAGTGGTCATTGTGGATCACTTAAGGAAAGTACTGCTGCAGTCTGTTACCCAACAGTTTTGTAAACAATTTAAGAGCGATGTTTAGCAGGGAAATCAGTCTTTAACTCAAACAGGGGGTGAGATCCTTACCTTTTTTCATAATGACCCGGATATGGGCTGAAAGTAACTGGTGTTATGTGCCGTCATGTTGCCCTGCAATCAAGATGCCAAAATTACTGTTACTTGCAGGGTTTCCCCTGCATAAGTTATCCATGTTCCCTGGCCACCAATTACTGTGATCCTCCCACTGCTACTTCCTGATTGGATCCTTACCCTTTAAATAAGTGTTTTCTTCCAGCATTCAGTGCTGGTTATAGCTCTGCTCTGCTGTCCCAGTTCCTGCCAGTGTCTCTGTTTCCAGTTTCCAGTGCTTGATTCCTGAGTGCCCCTTTATCCTTGCCTTTCCATGTGTTTAGTGTTCCTTCCCTGCCTTCCCAGTGCGCTTGTCTGCCTCTCAGTGTGTTTCTGTGAGTGTTCGTCCTTGGCTGTTTTCACCGTTCGTCTAGGTGCTGTCTTCTATTTCCACGTGGGTTCGCTGCTATCTGGTTTCATTTTGTATCTGTGGTTAGCTTGGTGTGTTTCCTCCTAGTGCAGTGTGGGGACCTATAAGCGCCCAGGAGTGGGTGAAGTCCACCCGTGAGGGTGGTAGTTAGGTGCCTTGCTCTCCACTATCTTTCAGCCTGCAGTACTTCTGTATTGCTTACTTGCACGTTACCCTTACGCTATTCTTAACAACTCCGGTGAGAACTGGAACAGCGTGGTTATACTGTTATAGGCCCCTAGCATCATAGGAAGTAAGTACCCTTTATGCCTTATAATAAGATATTGGAAAGCCATCAGGACTACAACTTTTTCCATTTGGGAGATTCGAATGGTGAATTTGACTTTTTGAGCTGTGTAGAAGTTTCTAGAGAGGCCATGGCTTATTGGGATCATTTAGGGAAGGCACACTCCATGAGATATTGCAACACTTGGCTGTCCCTAATAGGACTTGGCAGAAGTGTAGTTGTGGGTCTAAGATTAGTACTGGTGGAAGACCTGAGCAATGTCAGTATCCATATGTGAAGCAATGCCTCTGTAATCTTTAACTGAAGAGATGTAGGTCCTCCCTTAAGGCTGTGACAAGCATACGGCTGTGAAAAGCATACGGCTGGGTTTATTGTCCCACTGGTAGTCTGTGAAAATGCGTGTTTTGTTTGATGGTTGAGATGACTGATAAGGGCCTTAGGGTTTTGGACAGATTGGTAAGAGTGTCAGGAGAGAGAGTGACTGCTTATGACTGGATTCAAGGGTATAGTATGTGTAATGCAAATGGAAAAAGAATGTGTAGTTTCTGTATGTGGGGTGTAGTGTACTCTCCAGGTCTCCACCAGATTCCTCTCTTATCTCCTAAAGCCAGAGAATTATTATAGAATTAGGTAGGGTGATAGCAGTTTTTCAATATGGGTACATTAGGGTATCTAAAGAGAGTCTGTTTCAAGAATGCAAAATCTATATTCTCCAAGACAGCGGAGAAGAGTAGAGCGCCCTTTATATTTAGTGATAGAAGTTTAAGTCGAGTTGTACTAAGAGCCATTACGTGGGGAGAGTGGACGAAACCCAACTGAGGAATGACACGTGAAGGAACAGAGGAATGGAAACAACATTAACAAGACTAATGGATAACACATTATCAACATAAAGTCAAACATTGGACTTTTTAACCCCAGGAGAAGCACAGGTACTTGGATGTGCCATTGGTTTTAACTTGGGTAGGAGTACCAGGCACCACAAAGTCAACGCAGTGGAAATATAACAGGGCTAATAGCAGTGCATGCACCAGCAGACAGAAATTAACTACATAGGACAATTCCAACTCTAGAATATCAGAACAGTAACAGAGGGAATGGGAAATTTGCCTTCTGAGCAATGCTTAATGGATGGGAATTACAGGTATTCTATGGCTCATGGGCTGTGAATGAGAAGAGCATTATATATTAGACTAAACAAGAATAGTAGCTGAAAGAACAGTCAGCAACAGTCTAAATCAAGCCCCGGTCTGATCATCACAGTTTTAAGTAGATCTTTTTCTTCTCTGTGGCTTCTGAACCTTTTTGCCATTCTTACCATTGAGGAGGTCTAAAGGCTGATGAAGCATACATAGATTTGTGCCAGTTGGGTAGCGGGATCCGCAAAAGGCCTAGAGTATCTCCAAAGTGAGGAAGGTCCATTTGCCTTCATTTGTGCCTTTTAAACCCAAGGAAAATACCCATCTGTACTTAATCTGACTGTTTAAGAGATCATCTGTCAAAAGTTTTAGTAGGTGGCATTGAAAGAGGGTTCTCCAGGAGAGATCCTGATATATATATATATATGATATATTCAGTTAACTTGAAACTCAAGGGTCTCCCTTCATCTAGCTTTGAGAAGGATGACTTCTTTTACTGAGTACAGTATTAGTAAATACAGCAATTAATCTATCTGGGTGTTCCTGAAAAGGCACGTCTATGGCCCAAGGCACGGTGAACTCTATCAAAAGCTATTTTATCATTATGATCCACTTCCAAGAGAAGCAATTGCATTTTCTGAAGTTCCGTGGTACAGACTGCTTAAGGATGCTGATGAACGGTGATACGCTGTGCTTTAGTAAGCACAGCACATCGGCGTAGGTCTGGATCAGGCCCATTGTCTCTGTCTTTTCGATGTACAGGAGCCTCACAAACTCAGGCCACTCAAGTTGCTGGGCGTTGAAGGGAAGCAATTACTGTGCTGTCCTGTGTAGAGTCTGCTGAGCTGGAGTAAGTCACTGCTGCAGGTGCACTTCTGCCTCTCCCATTGCAACCACATGCCAACAAGAGGTTCCAAGGATCCGGTGGTTTGGAATCCTCTGTATAGTTCAGTCTGTGCCTCTGAATTCCATGCAGTCTGTAAGTGAGGAGCACTGAAGAAGCAGCTCTGGAGTCCCATAAAAGCACTCTTCAGTCACAGTCACCTACACCAAGGGACCAAGGACAGTTATTAATAATTTATTTTAATTAAGCCTTTAATTTATCTGGTTGACCCAGAGCTCAAAAGAAAGCAAGTTATCTTTGTTTTGTTTTTTTGTTTTTTTTACTTGGCAAATGAAATTAAAGAAACAATGTGATGTATACTATTATATACTGTATGTACTAATATACCAATGACCTATCAAGAAACACATGCCAGCCTATGGAATTAATACATTTTACATTTATTATATAATTATATATTACTATACCTTCCTATTTCATTATATTAATAGAGCATATTTTATATTCAAATATAGTACCAAAAAAATTGCGTTTGAGATTAATGATAAATATATAGTTCCATCCATCTATTAAAACTAGAGCATAGAGCAGTAATTCAAAACTTTTTTTGGTGTGTGCTGGTTATTCACTATGGAAACAGGCTGGTATCATTGACCAATCCCCTTCTATTTTCATTACTCTCCCCTTAATTCCTTACTTCACCTACATCCCTCCTTCTAACCTTGATATGGTCCAGCTATTAGCTGTTTTACTTATTTTCTTAGACCCATGTTCCCTCAACTCTCTCCATATTTACATATACCCTCTGATATCTGCTATTGCTCATAGTTTAAATACAAACACATCTGAATACTGTAACTCCTTTTAACCCTGCCACGTACCACTGCTTGTTGTAGAGAGTAATATACAGATATAATTGCTGCACTATAGTGGAGTTCATGCAAATAGTTAAAATAACTATAGTTATAGTAAACCCCTTTATTAACCAACAGACAAGTTTCTTCAGTTCACAAAATTATACCGATTTAGCAGTATTTTATGCACGTGTCCTTCATACTGGTCAAGGTGTTTGTACTTTATCCTTATGCTGGCTTATTGGTTACCACAATACAATATAGCTTTTTGGTATATTTGTCTTGCTAGAGTGGATTTTGGTGATAGTTTATCAAAACTGTTTAAATTATATATTTTTTGTTTCCCTGAAGACCGCTGTTTGCAGCGTTCGGAAACGTCCAGATTTTGCCACCACAGGTCAGTGGGATATTATCACAGAGACTGACGGAAAACAACAGAATCATGTCTTTGATGCCATATTGGTCTGTACCGGTCATCACTCGACTGCAAACATACCTCTTCATTCATTTCCAGGTATTGCTGTGGCTATACATTATTAAACTAGGAGTTTCGCTGCTAATATATATTCTATTAGATTAATTGGAATGTATCCATGTTAAAGATCTTGAGCTATATCAAATTATCTGTAATTTATGTCAAGGGCACTAAGTGCAGCAGAGGTCACCATTGTGTGTATTTGATACACTTATTTTAAGGCAGCTTTTAAAGTAATACTTTATCACTTTTAAAAGGGAACTTTGGGCTGTATTCACACTTAAGAAGCTTGTGCTTCTTAAGTGTGTAGAAATAAGAAATGAGCTACTACGCATGCGAATTACATTATATTAATAGAGCTTATTTTATATTTTATATTCAAATATATTCCCCAAAAAACTATTAAGCCCTAAGGGTCTGATCCAGACTTCCGCTGATGCGTTGTGCGTACTAACGCACAGCGTATCGGCATGCGCTCCTCCTGTGGCGTAATTACACACTGTTACGCCGGCTGAAGGCTACTCTAACTTCAGCCGGCGTAACAGTGTGAAATGACAGCGTAACAGTCCAAACCCGCCCTTCCATCCTCATTTCCTTACCTTCCCCCCACCTTGCTTTCCGTAACTAGGCCTCGTAACATATGTAAACCATTAACCATTCAAAATAAAACTTGAAATAAGAATAATCATGACATACTTAACAATACACATAAACAGATACTACAGGAAGTTAAAAATAAAATGATCCACTACATAAATAGACTGTCATAAAACATTTAAAAAACATTTAAAAAATAATAATTGTAAAAGTTAAAGCTAAACGAGCAACCAATATGGTTAAATATAAGTAAATGTAATGGTGTTTGTTAAAATTAAAATGAATAAACATGGTTAAAGTCTAGTACAAAATGTGAAATCAGCATAATATTTAATAAACAAGTATTTATTTCTTTCATTTTTAAACACACATCCATTGATTAAAAACAAGCAGCAGGTGTGGCCTGCACTTAATAAGAGAAGACGCATGGCCTCACAGCAAACAATATGGTTCTTCAACTTACGAGTGGTTGAGAGCTACCTTAACTTTTCCTGTGCGCATGTTAATTTACGCAAGGACCTCCTGCTTGTGAATCAATCCTAAGTCTGTTGAAACCTGTTGTACCTTAGTAGCCCATGTACCGTTCATTTGCTTTAAGAGTCTTGCCCATCTAGCCATGCATGCAGGACTCATTACATGCTGATGTGTGCATCAGTCCTAAGTGAATCACTTGGCCAAGGCTTCTGTGCGTATATTTGGGTTCTGGGCATGCGCAGCTTAACTGATCATAAAAATATGCACGTAGATTCTACACTCACTTAAGTGTAAATACTGTCCATTGTTATTGAAATGGATCCAGACTTAGAATTGCAACGAATGCAAGGATCTGATAGTGGATGGCTGCTGTATCCATGCACCCATGCAGGCACATGGGGGACCAGTCCCATTGCACACACACATTTCTGACTGAATACCTTAATACCTATGATCCATTGAAATGGTGATGGATAGGAAGTCTGAATACCTTTCAGTGTGCCTTATACCTTAATATCCCTTTTCAATTGCAACTGCAATCCGTTCCACTGTCACCATTCGTAAAATAGAAAAAAAAAAATCAAAGCATGGATTGCGTACCGAGCATCGACATTTGGATCTTGCCAAACTGGGTAAAGTAAGATGCATGCGATCACAAAATGCCCGCTTTTCAGTAGTCTAAATCTGGTCTATTGTTTCCATGGTCATTTGTTTGTGTTCGCAGGAATTGAAAAATTTAAAGGCCAGTATTTTCACAGTCGTGACTACAAAACAGCAGAAGTTTTCAAGGACAAAAGAGTTATGGTGGTTGGTATTGGGAACACAGCAGTTGACCTGGTTGTGGAGCTCAGTGGTGTGGCTAAACAGGTTTGTATAGAAGGAATAGTAGATGTTTTATAGATGATTACATTTCTCTATACAGTGTTAGAAACTATAGTCTGAGGACCGGATCTAAATCTACGAATATTAGTCCACTTACACACGGGGATGGGAGTCGTATAGGTTCAAGCCTCGGGGAAGAGAGGGTTAGGGTAATGGAAGGGAAGGGTAGGGTAGTGGAAGACGAGGGTTAGAGTAAGGATAAGGGTTAGGGTAGAAAATACTTACTATTCGGCATGTAGGTTTTTGCTCTCGGGAATATCGATTTCTTCTCCTCCTTGATTTCCGAACCTATCCCCCATTCAGTGGTATGAAACAGCCATTTCTCAAAACAGGACATTTGTACCAGCAACCCACCCACCATGCTGTACACATAACGGGCCATCTTGCAACACTGTCTGAATTGGTTACTTTACATCATTCAGAATCATTCGTGGTGCATTCTGATACATATAACATGCACAGAACGCACACACGGAGTACGTACCCATTCTGAATGTTTGAATGGTCTGTCATATGCAATTCTGGGTCTGGTCCTAAGTCCTGAATGACATACATAGTGATCATTATAAGTAACAATTAGCTGGTCATGGCAGCCAGTCATTGATTGCCAACAAATCTTCATAGTATTACTGTCTCCAGACACTAAATTAGCTTTGCAAGTCTCATTTTTAGGTGAGAGCAGGCTTGCACAATCTTACAGTACTAAGTTATGTTTTCTTTTTGCCAACATGAAGTATTGATAGAGAAAAGCATTACAAGAACAATGTTTTGCAAGGAATATTATACATTTTCTAGCCGTTGGGTGGACAGTTTGGGTAGCTGTGAGTAAATGATAATATATTTACAGTATAAAAGTATTGCACGTAGGGTCTCAAGACATAGAAGTATCAGTAGGCAGCTTCAGTTTAGTAATAAAATATAATAAAAGATAATAAAAAGGACACCTTTTTCCCCTAGGAAAGAGTAAAATAAATCAGAAAATGGGATTGAGACCAGCGCCAAGAATAAACACTGCTGTGATGTTGGCAATAAAAACTATAAATGATAGAGTGTCACTGAAAGTGTGTTTATATTCCAATATCCATGATGTCTCTTCCCCAATTCATTCATCCAGCAAAGATAAGGGTAAAGAAAAAAATACACGTTTATTAGTATAAACACAAAAAAACCCCCACTAATATGCAATGGGCAGAATTCAGTTCATACTACGATCACATGCCCTCCAACATTTTTTACTTAAAAATCGGTACACCTGGAGGGCGTGCCCATGAAGGGGGTGTGGCTTGTCCAGAGAAGGGGCGGGGCTTTAATCACTTTATTTTTCACCTTGTTATATGAGCTTACTATCCAAAATCATCATGTCACTGTGTCCCCTCAATATCCCCACTGTCTCTCCTGCCTCCTAATTATTTATAAATAAATAAGAAAAATTCTTTAGTGTAGAGAATACTTACCTGCCGCGTGCTCTTGCAGAGCAGGACTCCTTACACTGGAGCTGACGTCATCCCGTCAGCGTCAGTGCACAGACAGACCAGACCGCAGAGAATCCTAACGCCTGACACTTTCTTTCTGTTTAGACCATAACGGAGCAGCGGCTCCGCTGCAGTCTAAACAGAAAGAAAGTGCCAGGCGCTAAACAGACCGCAGAGGGTCCTAGGTAAGTATGGGGGAGTTTTCTGGCTGACCACCGACTGTGCCATTGTCTGTACAAGTCGGTACAGCCTCTTACTGTTGCTAAGGTAAATAATCGCGTTTCAGGTGGGCGGGCCACCCTTTTTCAAGATCCCTGAAAAAGGGCGGCCCAAACGCATTGATCGTTTACCTTAGTAACAGCATCAACCCAGGATGGACGGAGTATCAGCTGGCGGTCGAATTATCCACACAGAGCAGGGGACTTTTTCACCATCAGGAGGACTCGTTTCTGACATGCTGCAATCCATTCTGGTCGGAGTATGAACTGAATTCTGCCCATTGCATATTTACATAGTGTTTTTTTAGTGTTTATACTAATAAATATGTATTTTTTTCTTCACCCTTATCTTTGCTGGATGAATGCATTGGGGATGAGACACTACTATGGATACTGGAATATAATCACACTTTCAGTGACACTCTATCATTTATAGTTTTTATTGCCAACATCACAGCAGTTTTTATTCTTGGCGCTGGTCTCAATCCCATTTTCTGATTTATTTAGCTTCTGTTTAGTGTTTTGCTGGTGAGAAAATTGTTTAGTTTTTGAAAGCGTTAATTTCAATTTAAGATGATCCAAGGTGAGAAAGTCAAAAACTTTGGGCTTGATTTACTAAACTGTGGAAAAGGAAAAGTAAAGTTATTCTAACTTTTCTATTACATACTAAAGAATGTCATCTAAAATCTGATTGGTTGCTAGTGGCAAGAACTCCACTTTTCCTTTTCCGTAGTTTAATAAATCTAGCCCTTTGAGTAATATGGGTCAATATAAATAATTAGAGAGGGTAGATACATTTGGGTATCTTCCAGTGGAGGTTGGGGGTAGGGAGACGCATGTACAGTATTGCTGCTGTTCAGGATTGGGGCTGTGAACACAAACTAAGTCATTTGGCACAGAGCCATAGCTATAAATTTAAGTGTCCAAGGCAAAAAGGAAAATTGACGCCTCCTGACCCTGGATTCCAAACCTTAAATATTAACTTACTGGCACTTACTTAAGCTTTGCGTCCTGGGCGGTCACCCCTATTGCCCACTCCTAGTTATGGCCATGGATAGCCATAGCAAAAAACTATTGTTGTGAGTCTAACAAACTGACAGTAATCAACAGAGCCACTGCAAGTGTAGAACACACAAGAAATTCATTAAACATGATTTATGTCAAAGTATATTCATTACAAAAAATTAATTATATTAAATTTAAAAAACGTAGCATAAACAAGATTTTGATTACAGAAATTAGTGAGTAAGATAGCATGCCATCAACAATGGAATGAGCACATAAACCGTCACTGGTCTATTTTAATAATAATATTTTTTCAGGTTTTTCTAAGTACAAGGAGAGGAGCATGGCTACTAAACCGTGTTTGTGATAATGGCTATCCACTGGATATAGTCCTCTTCACTCGTTTCTACAGCATACTACAGAATGCATTTCCAACTCTGATAAACAGCTTCCTGGAGAATAAAGTCAACTCTAGGGTTAACCATGAAAACTTTGGCCTGAAACCTCAGCACAGGTAAAGACACCCCTTTTTCCATTTTTCTTTCAGTGGTATTGTGGCAGAACCTTTCCACCAAACATAGTTAATAAACTATACAAATAGGAATCATTGGTGATTAATTGTAATGCATCTTCAGCCTAAACATAAGTGTCCAGGCTCTTGCATCCACAACAGTCAGATGCTGCAGGACCTAGAATACAGTGACAAGTGCAACCAGAAGATGCCTGAGGGTGAGTATTCCCTTGTTGCAAGTCCCCGGTGAGTTGTTACAGATTGCGAAATAGGGACAGCCGAAAGTGTCTTTTTCGACTGTCCCTATTTCGAATGTGTAACACCGCAGAATTTTTTTTTCCATAAATTAGTGAGTATGCGATTCGCATACTCACCCATTTGTTTTCCAAAAAACAGTGCCGCCGCAGGACCAGACCACCAAAAGGTGAGTAATCCTCTCCGGGGACTTAGGGTTAGGCTGCGGGAGGGGCGACTTAGGGTTAGGCTGTTGGAGGGGGGACTTAGGGTTAGAGTAAGGGAGTAGGGAAGCCTTACCTTTTGGAGCACTGTGTTCGGTGCTCCGCAGATCGATTGCTATGCCTCTTCGAACTGTTGTGAACTGGCTGGGAGCGAACGGCCCTTTCTAAATATCGCCGTTCGGGGACCTACACCCACCAGAATGCTAGCATGTCTACTAACAGTGAGAACTGTCAGTTCTAGCATTTGCTCGGTTAATGTTTGTCTGCTTTTGCCTATGGATTTCTGATATATGGCCCCTGTCTTATTTGTACTAGCCTGTCTTAGCCTCTTCTATTGTGCTCCTGACCTGTTCGTGTCTTTCTTCATTCATTCCCTCACTTTGGTTCTCCTTAGACTCTCCTTCCCAGTCTTGTCTTTTCATTGCTGTTTGTTTCAGCATCCAGCCACACTATACCTATGTACTAATATCTTCTGCTCTTACATGTGGTCATTCCAACTCTATACCTTACCTGTTGTTGTATTACCATCTGAACTAGATTGTGTGCATTCCACCTCCAACCATACCTTTGTGCTATTACCATCTGCACTTGTGTGTGTGTGTGTGTATCCCAACTCTGCACTATTCTTGTTCTGTGCTACTACCATCTGCACTAGGAAATGTGTTCCTGCACTGCGGCCTTTCCTCTGTATCGTTCTGTACTATTGTGTGAGCATGTGCTGGGTTCCTCAGTTTGTGCTGCCCTCGCACCTTGTATCTCTCATACCAGCATCCTAGTAGAGTGTTCTGTTGTATCGCCTTCCAGACTAAACTCTGCTGTGTGTTAGCCAAAGCCTTCTCCAATCACAACTGCAGTGCCAGGTATTGCATACTGGGGGGGGGGGGCATCCTGCTGGGAGCCTGCTGCACAAACCTTTCTTCACCACTGGAGGCTCTAGTGAATATCAGGCCCCAGTTCAGATTCTGTGCCCTATGAAGTGGTATTCTGGTAACAGTAATATTTCAGAGCATGTAAATAGCCTTTCCCCTCCATTCCCATATTGAAATACGGAGAGAGAGAGGGAAAAGCAAAATGGCAGGAATCGCAGAATCTGCTGTATCTCCTACTAAATCTGCCACTGAAAATATGGAGAAATATCTTTTCTGACTTAAAAGTACTTGTGTTTTTTGTAATTTTAGGTAAATAGAGCCCTACATTTTTTATAACAAAATCTACAATGTAAGCAGAAACATTAAAAACATGAGACTGGATCCAGACCCCCGCACACCTTCCATACATGCAGGGGGTCTTAATGTCCCCAAGAAAGAGGGGAGTGCACTCCTCTTTGTTGTACCGACATTATGCTAGATACACTGCCATAAGGTAGAATTAACACTGACAGTGGTCCATACGACCGCTGATCCGTGAGTAAGAGGTAAACCTAGGCCCCTACTGTAATATTTAAATCTTCCCCCTGTCCACCTTGGTGGAAGAACCGCCTCATTGTATGGCTATCCTATCATGTGGAACTTTCATACGATAGGTGACACGTGTGTAAATCACACGTAACATCTGGAGGGCACATGCACCCTTTCCTCCGGACACTCCACTAACCCACTTTGGGCCTGATCCAGACCTACGCCCGTCGTCGCTGAAAAGCCAATCTGCGCATGCGCCGGGCAGATGCTGGAACAGCGTAGGGACGCTGGAGGGGTGTCCCCCTAGCGTCCCTACGTTAAGGTTAGTGAAGGTGGACGGGGGGAGGTAGGGTAGCCTTCAGCCGGCGTAAGCAATGGGAAATACGCCCGCACAGGGGGAGTGTCGGGGAGAGTGGACGCCGATACGCTGTGCTTTAGTAAGCACAGCGCACTGGCGTAGGTCTGGATCAGGCCCTTTGTGTGTGTACGTAGGTTATCCTATGTAGGGCTGGATTCGGCCCATTTGATCTGATTGTTTGACCATTATTTGCTTCTGGCAATATCCTGACAATCCTTTCTCTTTTCCATAATTATTGCAACAAAAAACATGAAAATATTTTTTTTTAATAATTATATTAAATTATATAGAAATTTTTCCCTATAAATCAACAGATATTTTTCTATTTAATGCAAGTGGTTTTTCAACTACTAAAAGGTGTCAAGTTCTATCAAATCTTAAATATAGTGCTTAGCTAACCTTCATCACTTGTTTTGTTCTTTTGCTTAATTGCACTACAAAAATATGAGTATTAATATTTTCAGGAAACAATGGTGTAATATTAGAATAAAATAGTAGATACATTTTTTTAAAAGTATGCAATTATACGCACGCACGTAGCAAGGTAAAACCCACCAACACCCATGACACTCCCCTCTCAAGGCTGTACAATCGTAGATTTACGCCTCCATAGAGCACCTTTAACTTTACATGTGTACATATGTGCGTAAATGTATGCTGTACGTGCGATTCTATGTAACCGTGCCCTCAAAAACTCATTTAAATGCTCCCCCCCCTCTTTCAAGTAACTTTCCAGGCATGTATTTCAATCCCGCCCATCCGTACGTATGTCCCCAAGTGCCTAAAGCATTTACATGCGTATATTCTACGTAACTTACGTAAATAAAATTACTACGCATGCACAGTTAAAATGTACCTAAAAATACGCTCGCAACTCCACGTGAAAACGGATCTGTGAATATGGCCCAAAGTCTGTAATGGCAACAATATTTTTGCCCATGGGAAATCTGTACGATTTCTTAATTTTTCTCTTCTTATTATAAATATTTTTGTGTCTGCTCTTGTTTCCACACAGGATACTCAGTCAACATCCAACGATTAGTGATGATCTTCCCAACCGCATTATATCTGGCAAAGTATTGGTAAAGACTAATGTGAAACGGTTTACAGAGACTGATGTTGTATTTGAAGACGGAACAGTGGAGAAAGACATAGATGTTGTCATTTTTGCTACGGGATATAGTATTTCATTACCTTTCTTTGATGATTCGGTCATAAAGGTGGAAAATAATGAAGTACCTTTGTATAAAATGGTATTTCCTCCACATTTGGAAAAACCAACACTAGCTTGCATTGGCTATGTGCAACCTCTTGGGGCCATAATGCCGATTTCTGAAATTCAGTCACGCTGGGCAACCAGAGTCTTTAAAGGTAAGAGGTTTATTTGTCTAATTTAATCTTAAAATATTTCTTGTGAGGTTTTTATCCCTTAATATCATGGAGATAAATATAACTTCTTAATGTTTATAACTTGTTTCTAGGTTTGAATAAGTTGCCATCCATGGATGAAATGAAGGCAGAAATAAAAAAAAGAAAAGAAGACATGCAGAAACGGTTGGTAACCTTGAATATAAATGCAACCTAACTATGGACCAGATCAGGGGTCTGCTTTTTAGTTCTGTCCATGCTCATTCACCCAATCTAAGTGCCACTAATCCACTGACATTTCCGATAGTGTAGGTGCCTCAACCAGGGTGCGGCATCTAACAAGGGCCTGGTTTACACTAGAGCCCCTGATGGTGAGGATAGCCGGGGTTGCAGGACACCTACTGTAGCAGGTTGCAGTCCCTGGAAGCAACGCCTGGAGAGGAAATGGAAATAAGGCGGAAGGAAGCTAGAAGAAGACAAGGGGGTAGGAAAACAGAAAGTGGGAACAAGAGAACTAGAAAAGACAAGCTCTGACAAACATCAACAAAAGAATGACAGAATGAAGAAAGGCAACACACACACGCAGAGAGTACCACAGAGGTGCCATACAATCACAATCAGTGACAAGGATAAGGCAGGGTCAGAAGGAGACACTGGGTGGTAAGGCTGGATAACACAATGAGCAAGGCAAAATAACAAGGAGCAGGGGCACTTAGAGGTCACAAAAGGCACTAGACTAGGCATAAGAACAAGGCAGAAGCTGGACACAGAGTGGATAACTAAACTATATCCAGCAGTGAGGGATAGAACTTCTGGAGCTTAAAAGGGGACTGCTGACTATTGATTGTCCAGCAGTCCAAAACATGGAGAATAATTGGCGAGAGTGCCAGCAATCACAGCAGCCAGAAGGCCATAAAAGACAGACAGAGAAGGTTGCAGTTACGAGTTCCTATTCCTATTCAAAAGTCCCATTTTCGTATACTTACCGCTTTCGTCTTTTTTTTTGTGAATGAGTGAGTATTCCTATTGGCATACTTTACCCATTCACTTTCGCAATTATCGTTGTCCTTCTGCCGTCTGTGATATCCCTCCGCTGCACCTCCACTGCTGCTCGTCGGACCAGGAACAGGTGAGTAACCTATCTGTGCGGGTCAGGGTCAGGCTGCTGGGGAGGGAAAGTTAGGGTCAGGCTGCGGTAGATGGAGGGTTAGGGTCAGGCTGCAGGGGAGGGAGGGTTAGGGTCAGGGTAGTGAGAGGGGAGGGTCACGGTTAGAATTAGGGAAAGGTCTATTTTTACTTACAATTTAGCTGAACGGAGCTTTCGGAGCTCCGTGGATCGATTGCTATGCCTCATCGAGGCATAGCAATCGAAATCCCAGCCAGTTCGCAAAATCGGCCATTCGGACGGGAGCCCCACACCCGTTCAGACATGTGCAGGGTGAAATGGCCTGCAGGTAATTATTCCTACAGATAAACTGGAACAGGACTGCAAACCAAGGTAATAACTTACATGTTGCCTTGGTGAGTGGTGATATGTAACAGATAGCTTCCAACACAGGGTGAAGGTGTAATCACCATTAGGCGGGAGTTGATTGTTGGAAGTTCATTGATGTGAGGTGTGTGGTTTGAAGTGTGAGGATTTTGCAGGCCTGTGATTACCTATCTCTATGCATCCATTTCTCAGGGAGTCAAGCGCCTAAGTATCGTATTTTTGGATCTGCTCCCATATACATACATAAATTTCATTTGCAAATATGAGCCCTTTGAGTGCTTCTTCCTGAATAGTGGAAAATGACTGAAGCAGTTCCACCTCTTTGTTGTGTACCTGACAAAATACTCATGATGGTCTGCTTTACACTTTTCTCTAGATATGTAAAAAGTGAGCGTCATACTATACAAGTGGATTATGTGCCGTACATGGATGAAATCGCAGAGGAGGTTGGTTGCAGGCCTAACCTGATGAAACTATTCCTGTCTGATCCTAAACTGGCCTGGGATATGCTTTTTGGTCCATGCAACCCATACCAGTACCGCCTGTGTGGTCCAGGGCAGTGGAAGGATGCCAGAAAAGCCATTTTAACACAGTATGAGCGAATAATCAAGCCTACAAAGACCCGTGTTCTGAATAACGAACATTCTCACAGTTTGTTTCTTTTTGTTATAAAGCTCATTGGCATTCTGATTGTTATTGCTGCAGTATATATTGCCATGTAACTTGGCCAAGTAATAGTTAAGGGGAACATCAGTTGCATATTGTTATATTGTTTCGAGTGACTTCTTTCTGTTATTTGTGAAACTGTCGGTTAAATTTAGATTAACTCTAATCGTAGGTACTGCATGAAAGGGGATATTGTTGTGAAACTAAGAGAAAATATATCAAATATATCAGTAACACGTTAAAAAAGATATTTACAGTATAGTTCTATAATAATAATATAATGCACTCAAATTATTGTGACAACTAATGACATTTTTTTTGTCATTTTTGGCATCTATACAGCTAGTAGAAAATTAAGCTACCGGTAAATGGGAACATTTAAAGCTATTGCTAACTTTCATTGATTTAATAAACTTTTAACTTAGAGAATCAATACAGGAAAATCAAGCTGAACGAGGGAACAAAATTTTGAAAAGAAATGTAAAAATCTTGTGTTCAGTAAAAGGAAAGTAAAAAATAGGGTAGGCTTGTAAAAAAATGAGTGTATGGTGGGCTGTAGGGCAGGTTTACAGTTAGTAAGGCCCCATGACCCAAACCTTTTCTAGGGATACAAGAACTAGAAACAGTATTATTTCTATTAGTATTTCTTATACCCATACTTCTATACATCGCTAGTAATTCTAGAGCATGGAGTCAAGTATTTCCGACATAGGAAACCAAGGTTCCCCATAATGGGCTAAACACCATGGACTGGATTCACAACTACGTGTATTGGTAAGGTACGTGCTGATTTCTAAGTGCTGCCCTAAGGCGCACGCATAGTAAATATTTCACGATATCTATGTAGCGTTACGTTACGTAGATTGCGTACATGTAGTCTTAAAACACTGCATGTATTTACGTGGTGAAATGCTACGTAGATAGTGTAAAATATTTACTATGCGTGCACCTTAGGGAAGCATTTCCAAATCAGCACGTACCTTACCAATACACGTAGTTGTGAATCCAGTCCCATACCGGACAAAAAATCTTCATGGAGAGAATGGTAAATAGATGCATACAGCAGTCCAATTTTTACCCTAGATTTGAAAAATTATCCTCTTAAAGTTTTCTTGAGATGAAAAAGACCTGCATTA
>WWET01000393.1:307359-320807 GCA_011038615.1 Limnodynastes dumerilii
GGATTAAGCAGACCATTAAAATTTCTATCAAGCATCAGTTCTCTTATTTGAGGACCTAAAAAGTTCCCCTCTTTAAACTTTGCCTCACTGATTCTCAGGAATTTATTTGATCAAGAGCTTTTTGATAAAATTTATAAATAGCAGAGGCAGATAGACCTTCTCAGGCTCAACAAGTGGAGCACTAAAGACTTTCTTCACTAGGGTTAGTGAAGTTTGCTTTGTCCACTGCCAAAATAAAGCAAATGTTTTTCTTGTCTCTGCTGTCCCATTCACACAGTAAATGCTCTGCAGGCTCTATTTTTCATTCATCTTTTTGAGCTTTTCTGGACCTCATAGCAATTATTTGCTATGAGGTACAGGCCTTAAGGTGGACAATAAAATAGGGTATGTCATTGTCAGGAGGTTGTTAAGATAGCCTGTCTCTCCCCGCGCCCAGTTACTTCCTGGTTATCAGTGACGCGAGGGTGATGTCATCCTTACACCAGGCACAGTGTCTTTTGGAGGCTGCAGTTTCTGCTGAGGAGCTGGTCCACCTGTCCCCTCTGATTTGTCCTGCCTCCCTTTATCTTCCAGCGTCACCAGCCCTGTGGTGCAGGTTATAGCATGATCTTCATGTCTCTGCTATCTTCCATGTGCTTAATCTTGTTCCTCTGGATTTTCTTGGCATCCTCTCCACGTTTGGTTTACTTCCCTGTCTGTTCGTTGTCTCAGCTCCCTGTGTGTTCCAGCGTTCCCTCTGGTCTGTCTCGGTCTCAGTCCTAGTTCCTTGTTGTTTTCTCTGTTATCTCCCCTCTGCATTCCCCTAGTATCATTTCCCTTTGTTCTGTCGTTAGTATTGTTGTTCCCTGTGCATTATTTGTGTATTGTGCACATTGTGCATTGCTGCACACAGTGCAGTCTCCACTATTTTGCACTCAGGGCATTTTTTAAGTATTGTGCATTTAGTACAAGATCAGTATTGGTGCACATAGTGCACTCCCTGGTATTGTTGCCTTCAGTGTATACCTTTATTGGGCCGTATTCAGAGATCTGTCAGCGAAAGGTTTGCAATTATATGCACGGACGTTGCAAGGCAACACCCATGACACTCCCCTCACACGAACGGGTTGTCCTTGATTTATGAGTGTGGTAAGCACCTTTATATTTAAGTATGCGTTTCCATGCGTATAATACTTCCGTACGTGCATATCTAACTAACGGTCATTTAAATGCCTCTCCCCACTTTCACGTATCTTTCTCCGGACGGATTACAACCACGCCCTTCCTTACGTATTTTCCTAAGTCCGTGCCTAAGAGACTTCCGTGCGTAAAATCAACATAGCGTAAATTTAGTTAGTACGCATGCGCAGTTCATCCGATCCTAAGAACTTCCCACAAAAATGGTTCTCTGAATACAACCCAGTATTGTGTACTAGGTGCATACCCCCCATGATACAGCACATAGTACAGTCCCAGTATTGTTGCACATAGTGCATCCTTTGTATATAGTGCACTTGTTCCTTGCCAATAAATACCACGCAGTCCCTAGTATTGTTGCACTCATAATTTCTCAACTACTAAATATTGGGTGCATTTCCCTGTAGAACTGTTTATTATACAGCTTTTTATATTGTGCATATAGTGCCCTCCTCAGTATCAGTACTCTTAGTGCAGAACCTCCTTATATTATTTGTGTTGGTGCTCACTTTTGACGTTGCTCCACTCTGGTGTTATTTCACCTCCAGACTTGTTGTGATAGTTCTTATTTCTTCTCTTATTTCTTCTCATAGTACGTTTCTGTCCTCTGGGGGCCACGACCTGCTGTTGGGGTGCAGACAAGTCCAACCCCACCATCAGGGGCTCTGGAGAATACAACCCGATAGTTATATTCCACGCTTTGGAGGTATAGGGCCTGATCTAGAACAACGCTTCGGAGCGAATTTACGCGTGGCGGAGACGTAAAATCGCATATTTGTAAGTACTGCGTATGCGCACCATAGAAAATACGCTAATTAGCGTAACGTAAAATTTAACGTAGGGGCCATTCACGTATTGTTAGCGTAAATGATTACGTGTGGGCGTGCCAATTTTACGTGAGTCAACAATACGTTCGATTTACGCGAAGTAGGTGGAGGTTAGTATTTAAAGTGTACAGTATGGGCGTGCTAAGTGGCGTACGCTCACGTAGTCTATACGTCCGTTAGCGGACGTACGCTGTTACGCGAAAAAAAGTTAAGGTAGGGTTTGGGAATTGGAACTCGGTGAAATACGTACATTCAAGGGGTGTGCCTAGGGGAGTGTATAGAACATAAGCGTGCGAAAATACGTTACGCGTGGAAACGTATTGCACACGTAGTTCTGGATCTACCCCATAGTATGTAACAGTCACAGTGTGCTTTGACTTAAAAGTGATACCTGAAATGTTCGTCATACAAAACACAGTGGTCTTTAGATTCCCTCCAAATCACTGGAGCAATGAAATTCATGTGCTGAGAATCCTTTCACAAACCTGTGAGGAGTCTGACACAAGTGATACAGCAGACACGACGGGCCTAGTCTTTATCTTGGTCACCGAACTTGCATTCAAAATAAAGCTCAAGCTCAAGAGTGGAGTAAAGCAACGTTTCTGCCATTTATATGCTGCCCCACCACAGAAGTAGCAAAAAGTGTCCACAAAACTTTTAGGCATTGTGCCACTTAGTTCCCTCAGGCATTGCTCAGGGTGCTGAATGGTCTTTTGAACGGAATGCTCTGTTCATTGGCTTGTCCAAAAAAATCTGTGGACCATATATAACTGATTATAGAGCAATGACTGGTTATACTATCAGCTATTAAATCTTCATTATTAACAGTTATGTTCTACAAAAGGGGCCTTTATGATATTCTTAATGGTCAGGAAAAGTCACGTTTAATTAAATTACAACCTTATGGTTTTAGTTAAGAAACAGACTCACTTGTACCTCTATATAATGCTTGGTAACTGTAACACATCTGCTCCCTATTTGCAGAGGAAATTGAACTTTACTTCTATCCTTGGCTATTTTTCTTGCTCCTTCAACTGCTTTATCTACTGATTAGGTTTAAAATGTTGGGAGATGTAATGATTTAACCATAAGGTAGCTAGAAGGTTGTGATTTGTTTCATAATCGGTTTTAATTGCTTTGAACAATACTAACTGCGACATTACTTATTTTCGATAATCTCATTTTCACGATAATCACAATACCTTATTTCTAATCTTCTACATTTTTAAAAGCATTGAGTTTGTGGCAATGTAACTGTAAATTTTAATCTACTGTATCCATATATTTAATGATATCCTTAAATAATTTTATGTTCAGTTCCTGTGTGCACTCAAACATTAGATGACAATCATTGTTTGTGTGGTTGTGTTTATATAAACCGTATTTTTTCAATTATTTGTACCAATCTTCAAAGATCACGCTAAGAAATCATCTGGCTCTGAGTATGTTTTTAATTGCCAAGAGGGAAAGGGAGTTAAAGGGAAACAACTGCACAATGAAAAGAAGACAAACAGAATATGGATGTTTATTTTGTTGTTAACAAAAAGGCTCTTTTAGTGTGCTTAAATCAGATAAGATTGTTTTATAATGAAAATCAAGAAATGTGTTTCACGTATCAAAGCCAGTATATCCTCTGGCACAAATTATACTTTAATGAATACAAAAATAATATCTGTAAGAGAAAACTGTCATTTAGAAAAGTAAAATTGTATTTAAAAATATAGGGTCAGATTCACAACCCTGTAATTTTTAACATATGTGCCTAATTTTACGATTGTAGCTACTACGCGTGCGCAGTACATAGTGTTTCGTTACGTGGATTGCATACATGCGGTCTGATTGGTTGTTATGGCCAACATCTTCATTTTTCCTTTTCCGTAGTTTAGTATAGCTAGCCCTAGGGCTGGTTCTCCTGGGGAGGAAGGGAGTCCCGCAAAACCACTGTGGATATCCCTTCTTGGGATTGCACTAGGGCTTTTCTTCTCATGGACAGTGGGTCACATAGTAATAAAAGTAAAATAAAAATTAAATAAAAAAATCTTGGGACTCCCGCTTTCACACCCGTCCCCGGTTCTCACGAGTGAGTGACCAGCAGTAGACCCTGGGATGAGTCACATTTCTGTGCTTCTGTACTGCACTGTACTCTATGTAAGCATCAAATAAAGACAGCTCTCAATAGCATACCTGAAAGCGTAGCGTTTATTTGGCATGCTGCTGAACATTAAGCTTTATTTACCATATTTACAACCACTTTGCCTTTTTTTTACATTATTAACACAAATCCCCACACTATCTCTTTCTTTTGTAAAAGTCCCTAATTTCTGCTACTAACACTGTTGTGTGACTGGATCATACAGAACTAAGCTCTTACCATACAACCTGGCTGACACAAATCATGGTCAGCAGCAAGCGCCGCACTTACCCCACTAGGTGCCGGCTGTCGGTGGTGCTCTCCCGGCGGTCACGTTGTCCAGGCTCCCGGGGACTGTCACCAGCATAGTGATAGTCTCCTATACTTACCAGCTTGGAGTGCAGCTGGCATCTCCCACGTGGATTCTGGCGCCCAACACTGCAGTGCTCCGGTGTATGGGCACCGCCATCTTGCCGCTGGTCACATGTCTCAGGGGAGCCAATGGGGATTCACTGCTCCAGTCTTCCAGCCAATCAGTGCACAGGGTGCATTATTTAAACCATGTGCACAGTCAACTCATTGCCAGGACTCGTTCATTCAAGGTGCCTGGCTGTCTTGATCGTGATTCTGCCTCTGATCCTGATTCTGATCCTGATTCTGCCTCTGATCCTGATCCTGACTCTGATCCTGAAGCTTACCTGCAATCCAGCTCTGGTTCCAGCTTACCTTGCGATCCAGCTCCGGATCCAGCATACCTTGCAATCCAGCTTTGGTTCCAGCTTTCCTGCAATCCAGCTCCGGTTCCAGGTTACCTGCAATCCAGCTCCGGTTCCGGTTTGCTGTGCAATCCAGCTTCGGTTCCATGTTACCTACAATCCAGCTCCGGTTCCAGCTTACCTTGCACCCCAGCTCCGGTCCCAGCTTACCTTGCTATCCAGCTCCGGTTCCAGCTTACCTTGCAATCCAGCTCCGGTTCCAGTTTACCTTGCAATCCAGTTCCGGTTCCAGTTTACCTTTGCAATCCCGCTACCGACTCAGCTCAACACAAGTAAGCCTACCTGTTCCAGTCCGACATAGTCTGGTCCTGCAAAGTCCGTTTATTGAACTGTCTTGCCTACCTGTTCCAGTCCAGCATAGTCCAGTCCTGCCAAGCCTGTGTATTGAACTGTCTTGCCTGTCTGTTCCTGTCCGGCATAGTCTAGTCCTGCCAACCCTTTTTATTGAACTGTCTTGCCTACCTGTTCCAGTCTGGCATATCCCGGTCCTGCCAAGTCTGTTTATTGAACTATCTTGCCTACCTGTTCCAGTCCGGCTTAGTCTGGTACCGTCAAGTTTGTTATTACTTTACCTATGTACTTTCATAAGCAAGCCTTACATTAAACCTGCAAGCTTCCACTACAAACCAGCTCGTCTATTTCTTCCCCCTGGCACCCGTGACAGATCCCAAAAACCCTGTAGTCGTGACAGTTTGTTCTGGCTGTATGGATCCAACCGGGGAAAACTAACAATGCCTATATTGGCAGATAGACTTGGGCACCAGGGCCCGTCTTTAAGACTGCGTGTACGCAATCTACGTAGTGAAATGCTACGTAAATAACGTACAATAATTACTACGCATGCCCAGTAACTTCAATCGGTTAGTTATGGACAGATGGCCACAGAAGACGGAGGTCTGAATACGGGCCCAGGAAACTACCATTGGGCAGGTGTTTGCACGAATTGGCTAATCAAGTGGGTACCTTTCAGCACGCTGTTTTGCATCAAAATGGTACTTTTGCTTCAAGTGGCTTAAGGATTCCTCTGTCAGCTCCAGCCAAATATGATGGTGATCCAAAATTTTGTCAGGGTTTCCTGAACTTGTATTACAGAAATTAAGTAAACGACTGCACAAAGAAAAATATATATTAGACTTTAAATTGCCACATACAATGTGATCGTGATGAGTAAGATAGTGAGTTATTAAGCGGGGAGTAGTAAACACTTTACATTAATGGGTGCAAAAAATGGCAAAAGTGAGGATCAGGAGAAAATTAGTTATGGGGTACCAGAAAGTAACCCTCAAAACTAAGAGAAAGAGCCATATGTTCCAATGCACACCAAATTAAAACATAACCTTTAATATTATTTCATTTAAAAGATCCTTGTATAAAAGAGTCCATTGAAAATTAATTAAGGGTATAAATAATAATATTTCAAAAAGTGGTAGGAAAATCAATTAATTGGTTAGGCACAGGGTATGTACGTATAACTCCAAGCACTACCACCAATATAGGGGTGAGCCCAGCGAAAATATATATATAAAAGTCTCAAAATAAATCACAAAAATAGTGGGACAGCAATAACAAAACACAACGAACACAATCCTCCACCGCACGTCGCCCCAATCCCTCAAGGAATTATGCTATTGGTATAGCTGGTAGCCGTAATCACTAAGTGGATAATATGGCAGCAGCCTTCCCTGACTCAAAATAACAAAGACAAAATTAAAAAAAGCCTCACGGTGGGACTTTACTCCCGAAGGAGCCCTCGCTGTCCCTGGGTCAAGGTAAGTTGAAACGATCTTACCAGCATCGAGAGAGATGGAATGGAAGGTGGCATGCGGCGAAGGAGAAAGCGTCCACGTGTGTGAGCCGACGCGCGTTTCGCCGGAGGCTGTCTCAAGGCTTTTCTAAACTTATGTCTCTTGCACTTCGAGCTCCAACCTCACAATTTTCATTCTGATAAAATCAAAGTCGCCTATATTGGGTGTCACCCCTCATAGAGAAAAAAGATCCAATTTTGTCTAAACTATTAGACTTTTTGTACACTTTTCAAGTCATCTTCGATATTCCAGGCTGCTCCTCCTCTGCTGCTACAGACATCCTACGTCTCCGCCAACGGGACTTAACCGTAGGTAAATATGTTTCCTCAGAGCTGACGTGGAGTGAGGATGCACTCATATCCATATTCTGGCACGGTCTTGCCGACCACATTAAGGACAATTTAATCTCTACTAAATTACCTGCTACTCTCAACGAGTTGATCTCCACAACTCCCACATATTTCACAGCGGTGGATGACAGTCGGATACCTGGTGCTACAATTACCCACCGAACTGTACCTGTAAAGTTCCAAGTAGGAATTCTTCATGAAGAAATTATCCGGTTCCTAGTCTTGCCTAAAGCCAGTTTCCCCATCATCCTGGGATTACCCGGGCTGCAGCTACATAATCCCCACATAAACTGGTCAGCCTCCCAAATTATTTACTGAGGAAAAACCTGTTTTAAAATGTGCCTGGTTCATGTACTCCCACAATGCCATACCAAGTCAGACTCCTTTCCTGTTGTTCCAGTTCAGTACCAGGAGTATCAGGATGTCTTCTGTAAGCAATCCGCTGAGACACTACTGCCTCATCATCCTTGGGATCGTCCAATCGACCTCATCCCTGGATCTACACCACCAAGGGGTAGAACGTACCCACTATCTCTACCCAATACCCAAGCCATGTCCGACTACATTCATGAAAACCTCTCCCGAGGCTTCATATGTCCCTCTACGTCGCCTGCAGGTGCGTGTTTTTTTTTGTTAAAAAGAAGGAAGGTGTTCTCCAACCTTGCATAGACTATCGTGCTTTGAATACTATAACCATCAAGAATCAGTATCCTAATATTGGAAATGTTCAACCGCATTAAAGGCTCCACGATCTTCACCAAACTGGACTTAAGAGGTGCATACAACCTAATCAGGATCCGGAGAGGGGATTATCAACACTCGAAAAGGGCATTATGAGTACCTGGTGATGCCCTTTGGCCTTAGTAATGCCCCCCGTCGTCTTCCAGGAATTCGTCAACGAGATCTTCCGAGATCTTCTGAACACCATGATGGTGTATATCTAGACGACATCCTGATCTTCTTAACAGACCTTGATACCCATCGCACTCAGGTGAAGGAGGTCCTGTCTCACCTATGGAGTAACCATCTATTCTACAAGTTAGAGAAGTGTCCCTTTGAAACCAGCAGCATTCCCTTTCTAGGTTTCATCCTGTCCGGTACCCAGATCCACATGGACTCTGCTAAAGTTCAAGCCTTTCCCAATTGGCCACAACCCACCACCATGATAGGTATACAGAGATTAATAGAATTTTCAAATTTTAACAGGCGCTTCATCCGGAACTATTCAACTGTTATTGCTCCAATCCTATCCCTGACTCGCAAAGGTTCCAACACCGCGAAGTGGCGTGTCGAGAGTCAACAGGCCTTTCATTGATTGAAGAAAGCCTTTGTTACAGCCCCGATACTCAGGTAACCTGACCTGACCCTGACTTTCTTCTTGAAGGTGGATGCCTCATCTGTCTCAAAGGTTTTCGGACGGCCAAATACATCCATGCGGGTACTTCTGCAGGAAATTTCTTCTGGCTGAAAGGAATTACGCTATTGGCGAGAAGGAGCTTCTCGCCATGAAATTAGCTCTGAAAGAGTGGTGTTACCTTCTCGAGGGTGCAACTCACCCTATTACAATCTTTACCGACCACAATTTCAAGACAATGAAATTAATCCTCGCCAAACCCGGTGGTCTCTTTCTTGTCACGTTTTAATCTACAGCTACGATTTCATCCGGGATCAAGAAACTGTAAGGCAGATGCCTTGTCCAGACTGTTTTGCCTGGAGGATTCTGAAGAGAGAGAGGATCGCTTCATTCTGGACCCAATCTACCTCCTTGTAAACAGTACAATACCATTTGGGTCATAGTAGATCGGTTCTCAAAGATGGCCCACTTCATACCCCTCAAGGGATTACATTCAACTCTAGTTCTAGCCTAGCTTTTTATTACTCATGTCTTCGACTTCACGGATGCCCTGAGGAAATTGTGTCAGACAGAGGAGTCCAGTTTATCGCTCATTTCTGGCGAGCTTTATGTAAAAGTCTCCAAGTAAATTTTAAATTCTCGTTCGACTATCACCCACAGACAAATGGACAGACGGAGCTCATCAATCAAGACCTGGAAACTTTTATCCGCTTATATGTCTCCTCGTCTCAGGATGATTGGGTAAACCTTTTACCATAGGCTGAGTTTTCACACATCTATCACTATCACGAATCCTTGGACAACAACCCAATTTAAAATAATGTACGGATACCATCCTAGAGTACCACCCTTTTCTCTTCTTCCAGCCACTTCTGTACCTGCTTCAGTGACATCTCTGGAAGAATTTGCGACAACTTGGAAGAAGTTGAGAACTGCGCTTTTAAAAGCACCCAAGAGGTACAAAATCCATTCAGATCACAAATGGAGAGCTATTCCTCCTCTGTGTCCAGGGGATAAAGTGTGGTTAGCTTCCAAGAATCTCCGTCTTAAGGCGCCCACCATGAAGTTCGCTCCTAGATTCCTGGGACCCTTCAAGATCAGTAGGGTCATAAATCCAGTGGCCTACAAGTTGGATCTTCCTCCTTATCTTCGGATTCCCAACTCGTTTCATATTTCTCTACTCAAATCTTTAGTAATCAACAGTCACCATTGAAAAAGCCATTGAATAATCATCACCATTGAAAAAGCCACCCAGGATCTCTGGTACTCAGGGAGAGGAGAAGTTAAAGAGATTGTGGACTCACAAATCCGCCACGGCCACCTCGAATACTTGGTGGACTGGAAGGGGTTCGGTCCCGAGAAACACGCCTGTGTCCACACCTCTGACATCAACACACCTAGATTAATAAAAATATGTCTAGCTAAGTATCCTGCAAAGACTCATCCAGAGGCCACCCATAAAGGAAGGGGTACTGTCATGAACAGAGGCGGCAAATGCCGCACTTACCCCATTAGTGTTACGACACCACGGAGGTGTCTGGGGGTAAGGGTACAAAGACAACAAGAAACGAGCCACTTACCCGGTTGTAGAGCCTGAGATCGGACCGAGTTTTCGCTAGGGCCCCTGATGGTGGGGATAGACTGGAGCAGGTAGGAATCCGTCAGGATACAGCCCTGGAGAGAAATGCCCGGGAGAGGAACGAGAATGGAAGCAGGTCAGAAGGCTGGATGAGGGAAAGTGGGTAAGTAGGGCGAGTAGAACCAGAAGGGACTGGTCTGCGACAAACAACAGCAAACACTGAACTGACGAGACTGGGAATGCAATACAGGACTGACTAACACCACAAACTGGGAAACTCACACTCTCACTCACACTAACTCCCCTAAGGGTACAAATACAGACACTCAGGAATGGAAGGGTTAACACACAGAGGCAGAGGAACAATGAGGGATACAGAGAGATGCAGACAATGGGGTCACTGGCAGGAACAAGGCAGGATAACAATGGGGCACTCAAGAAAGCAAAAGGCACAAGGCAGAAGATAAGAGGCAAAGAGACAGAGGAGAGCACGGGGCAGCAGACGCTATAACCGGCGGGGCTGTGGTGGACTGCCGCTCTATTTACAGGGAGACTGGCCAATCAGGGCACGGAGATTGGACCAGCCTCCCTGACCTAACCACTATGCGTCCAGGCCGACGCACGGAAGACAGAGATGTGTTCTGGTTGCCTAGCAACCAGAACAGCGGGAATGCGGCAGTGTAAACAGCGGGCGGACGGCACATGGCTAATTAGCATGCCGTCCGCCCATGTGACCAGACGCAGGCCGCAGGACGCAAGCTGGGGAGGCCACAAAGAGCTACATAATCTGCTGTCGCTATATATATATATATATATATATATATATTTATTTGCTATAATTTGCCACACTCCTATTATAAGAGAAGAAAAAGAAAACAGCGCTATAACCAGAGTAACAAAAATTCTGAATGCTGGTTCTGTTGAAAGAAAGTGCAAAATGGCAACCTAGAGTCAAAAAGTATCCAATTTATTATACAATAAATATATGTATTAAAACTGTGTGGGAACCACTAATAAAATAGAGACACTGTACAGTTGATCAACCTCTATCAAACTAAATAGGCACTTTAAATCCAGTTCAATTCAGTTGATGGAAATCACAGGCACATAATATATCAAGATTTAAATGATAAATATATATTGGAGCGGTTTTCATAGGGCTAATATCAAGGTTGCATAATATTCAAGGGAGAGAAGGGTATTACCCGGTCCTCGGGACGTTTGTAAAAGACACCCAGTCCTCCAATATAAGCCTTGAAGATCTTGCTCTGAGCGGTAATGTCGGTGGCCACCTTCCGCAATGCTGAGCTAATTAGTTCCACAACAGCCGTTCATAAACTGGGCAGCAGACTAGGCCGATCTCACATCAGCAGCACCTCTCTATACTACGAGGTAATACCTCTGTATGGTCTATTATACCTCCTATTATAAGATTAATCTATTCAAAGTTTCTATACCCCATTAAATCATAGTTTTCTAAATACTGTAGATCTCAATATAAAGGGGTGGTACCACTAAACATACGGTGCATTGCAGCAGAAGGAAAATAGCGTAAGGAACTGGAGCACACCAAATACACTAATACATTAAAATATATGGTTTGTTTAGATGATTTGATTGGAGGCAGAGCATTCCAATAAAGCCAAAAACTCTGGATAGGAGATTAAGATTGGCTTCTTTTGGAGGGCAGGTAAACAAACAATATGATAGTAAACTCATGTCTAATCTACAAGTACTGTATTTTGTGAATGAATGACATAATAACCCATAGTTTATATATCTTGGCATACTATTACTATTTACCTATTTAAACATTAACTACAGTGAATGTTTGCTTCCATAAGATCATTGGCATTCAAGAGCTGCTATAAGTCTATACAGTGTTTTCTTTTTTTATTTATTTTTTTGCTGAATGTCGTTAATATAGTAATTAAATAAACCAAGATTTACATTCTGTTATTACATAATCTTTATTAAACTTTTCCATTCTTATTAATGTACTGGGTGTTGCTCTGGGTATAATTCATCTTTATAAGTATTATAATTATTATTATTAACATCTGTTTATAAGGTGCCACATGATAATCTGAGCGCCATACAAAGGCAATAGTTACATTTACAACACAAGGTAAAAAATCAAATAAATAAGTAATACAATAGAAGAACAATGCAAAAATAAAATACAGTACAAAAATAACAGAACACTATACAGAACAATATATATGGAAAATAAAGAAGCAGGAAATGTGTGTAGGAGCAGATGAATAAAGAGAGAGATAGACAGTAGAGAGAAAAGGTGAGAATTAATGAGGACAAGGTAGAGGGGTGATGACAAGAGGGAGGAGGGCCCTACTCATAAGAGCTAACATGCTAATTGGTTAACAAACAGGAGACAGATGGATGAAGGGAGGGCAGGTAACCTTAGGTGGAGGAAGGGTAGGCTAGTCTGAAGAAGTGGGTTTTGAGGGAGTGTTCAAAGGATTGGAAGGTGCTGGATTGCCTAATAGGTTGTGTTAGGTTGTTCCAGTGCAGGGGGCGACCCAGGAGAAGTCTTGGATGCAGGAGTGAGAGGTAGTGATCAGGTTGGAGTTGAGGTGGTTGTCACTAGCAGACCAGAGGGGTCGGGCAGGAGTGTGGATAGATATAAGGGAAGAGAGGTAAGGAGCGGTGGAGGAGGAAAGAATCTTGTAAGTTGTGATGAGGTGCTTGAGATAGACAGAGAAGCGAGTTGGAGGCAAATATATACCACCCAGGATAGCTATCGCAGTGAGACTTAATTCTTTTACTGGGCATCTATTTCCATTTTGTCCCACTGTTATGTTCGTGGTTACATTATCAATGCCTTAATCCTGATACAGTTGTGATATTGGTTGTAGGTGACTCCCCTAGGGCCAAACAAGTTAAAGTTAACTGGGGGCGCTCTAATTGTGCTTTCAATCATTAAAGTCCTTTCAATATAGGCAGCTTTTGAATGAGATCCACTTGTAAAACACTCTCCAGCAGCAATGCCGGGGGAGTAATAGTGAAAAGACAATGGTGTGTCAATAAAAGCAGTATTTAATATAAAACATATTAAAACTGAAACTTTATAACAGAATACTAAAGGCTCAAAAGGCCAGAGGTAACCACAGTCACTACCTCTGGCTCAGAAGTCCATCATCGCTGTCCACACTAAACACAGTCCCGGGTACGCTGTGTTGCAGATGTAAAGTCAGAAGAGCAGCAGGAGGGCGTCTGGCTGTCAGATGGGAACCTCTGAACGAGTGACTCAGTGAGTCAAAGCAAACGAGTGACTCAAAAGTTCCCATTCAGGTCTGACAGCCAGATGCCCTTCTTCTGTTTTTCTGACTTATGTAAAGTCAGCAGCAGGAGGGCGTCTGGCTGTCAGATGGGAACACAGTGAGTCAAAGCAAACAAGTGACTCAGAGGTTTCCATTCAGGTCAGGTCTG
>WWET01000393.1:346631-358029 GCA_011038615.1 Limnodynastes dumerilii
ACACACTTACAGGATCTACACAACACGTACCTAAACCAGGGCCTGGCAGACCTACATTTCAATGGGGCCCATACAATACTCTTACCCAAATCAGATCCCAAACCCTCAACTGGTCTCTTCTTATTGACCGATCTCCCTACTAAATACAGATGTTAAAATCTTAACAAAATAATAGCTACACAACTACAGATAATTTTGCATGAAATGCTTACCCCACACCAACAGGGCTTTGTGTTGGGTAGGTAATCACTCAAGGGCATTAAGGCTGCTATCACAGCAGTAATACATGCTAATCAATGCTATAACACTAATAATATTTTGGTAAGTTTAGACACAACCAAAGCCTTTGACACAGTACTTTGGCCACATCTTTTTAGTGTTTTGACACTGACAGACATTGGCAGAGATTTTGTGTCCTGGATTAGATATTTCTATAATGCCCTTATCCCTCTCTTATAATTAATGGTCTCAAGAGCTCCCCCATACATTGACAAGTTGGACTTCACCATTAAACAGCTGTACAACTTGGTATTTGATGTTGGAAATGATCCCTTAATATGCCACTAAAAGTAATGCAGCTGGGGAGATGGGAGTATGGAATGGCACAGTAAGAAGGGTTTATTAACAAGCAATAAAAGGTCTTGTTGTTGTTATATATGTATTTCATATATAGAATGTCACTTTGAATATATATGTAATGGTGTGTACTGTTAACTGAACCATTGTGACTTAAGTATGGAACAATGTGTATTTACAGTAAAATTGTCATTTTATGGCGTGAACTTAATAAATATATATATATTTTTTTTTTTGTTTTTGTTTTTTTTGTTTTAAGTAATTGGCCCACGTTTCTGCAGATATTGCAGAAAAAATGTGTAGAGTTATTAATGATACATGTCATATATTTCATTTTAGAGAGATACCACAGATAATCCAAGATTGCTTGAAGGGGAAGAGTTTAAGACTCCCACCAATGTGTGATGATAGAGCAGGTAACAGTAGAAGTCATATGTTGGATGAGTCTTCCCTGGTGTTGAATTGCCTCCAGAGGACTCAAGAGTAGGAGGGAGTATATTTGTAGCATCATTATATCAAGATGTAAAAGGTAGCTATAAAGATCCAAACTGCATCCTATCCCAGATCTTCGGGCAGCTCCGCCAGATATGCATATACATCCCTGGAGACAACCAACCACACCAGCAGATGTTGAGAATGTCAGAGGAGAATCTGGCAAGTCAAGAGGGTACCAGGTTCCAATGTTACAGTAGCTTTGATCTGCTTTCCTTCATTTTGACACATATAGATGAAATGGCTATATTCTCCCTTATCTCCTCCCATTCCTCCCCGTCCAGGGGCTCTCCAAAGTCTGAACTGCAGGCCATGGACATCGCTCACTTCAGGAGAAAGGGGAGTAAGATCTAAATACATTCTAGAGATATTGTAAGGCCTTTAGATGCCGAGTGCTTTAGGCATAGTAGCTTAAATTTGGTTAGGGATATACTCTGTAGGAAAGCCCCAGTTGAGCTATAAAAGCAATGTATCTGGAGGTATTGGTTAAAAAGACGACTGGGTATATCAGAAGTGAGAAGGATGAAAAATGGAGGAGGAGATCCTATTTAAATTAGGAATACCCCTGTCCAAGCTAATAAGTCCCATAGGTTGTAACCCAGAGAGAAGCTGTAGTTGTGAATGAGTGGGACAATCAGACATGGTAAAGTGGATAGATTATAGCAAGATCTTACTCAAATCCATATAGATAGGGTAAGAGCAATTACTGGATGGGAGGAAGTCTATGAGGAGCGGGAAGACCTTGGTAGCCAAAGTATGTGAGAAATAGAAGTTAGCCCAAGTGATTCTGCTTCATTAAGTGGTCAGATCACATGTTTGTGTGGGAGTGCCAAAGGGCACACTGAACAAACAGGGCTGTAAAAAAGTGTAATTTGAAATCTGGGAGACACAAACCATTAGAGTGCGGTCTCTGTAACACTCTGCAAGTGCGTCTTCCCCTCCATATGAAGTGATTCACTTGGCATTACAATTACTTGAAAATGTCTGGAGAAACACAAGTAGGGAGAGTTTAAAATAGGTAGAGCAGCCTGATCAAAATATTAATATTTACTGCAGTTATACGACCAATCCAGCAGATTATGTGGCAGCACTCCAAATCAGGTTTAATTTGTGTCAGCATTGAAAGGAGGGTGGTTAGCATGATAGAGGAGGAGAAGAGGTGACACCATTCACTGAGACAGTAGCTGAGGGGGTGCTATAAAGATCCTGAATATCACAAAGGAAAGCTCTTTGATGGTCATACATTTTTACTTATACCGTGCCCATAGAATAGAGCTCTCTTCCACCGCATCAGTCTGAAGGAGGACTGCTGTAACACAGAGGAAATTTTAATGATGTAGATCAGTGGTTCTCAACCTTTTTTTGTATAGTACCAGTTACATACCAAAGAATAAGGTCAAGTTTCTCCTTTGCATATCATATAGACACATATCCAATACCCAAATGTATTTTGAAAACTATTTTTATCTTCTATTTTGTTTTTTTTTTACATATATTTGCTGTGATTTTTAGGTACATTCTCTACATATTCCATTTAACCTGCAAGACATTTTAGTAAAGTTACCCTCTGTTTTTTTGGTAACGCACTTGGTTAAAATGCAGGTAACATTTCTATCTCCTTTTAATAATGTCCAGTCACTGCCCAGTACTAGTACTACTGCTTGAGAACCCGAGATGTAGAAGAATGTTAGTATGACACTGGGGGAAATTTACAAATTTACAGTCTTAAACAAACATATGTAGCAATCCATTATATTACATACAATTTTTATTTCAATATTTATTGTTCTTTCTTAAGTATCCCCTGTCAAATACATCAGATTTATATGTTTGGTTAATTTACTATTGTAGTTGGAATCACGGTTTTTCTGATTATTGGTGGTAAATTTTAATAAGTGATCTGAATAAATCCAGTCCACCTTCACAGGGTTTGTATGATTTTTTTCTTCATAACTATTGTATGGTTATTTTATAGGTATTAACACGAGTAATATTTGTATGTCATGGTAAAGTTTATCAAGGGTAATGTGTAACAAAATTTAGAAATTACAATTGCTGTTTTGTAGCTCTAAAAGATTACAGTACATAGAAATTTAAAATGAATATATTTTACATTTTTTTTGAAAACTTGAGGCTACATCATCATAATTCATTCAACATACTGTATGTAAAATGTCAAAAGGTTTTTATATGAAACAATTGTGAAATAAGCACGTGAAGAGTACAACATCCTTATATTTAAATAATAAAACTACTATTCATCTAAATATGTTTTCATATGTCGTTACAGACACCAATTAACTTCAAACATGGACCTCATCTGCAGACCTGGATGAAATGCTGGAGCCTACAGAGTTCATGGATATAGAAGACCCAGGATCAGATGAGCTTGTGCCATCGCATCAACCAGCCTGCCACACCTCAAGTGAGTCCCAAAGTGTTCCAACATTATTTGAGAAATTGGATGCATCACAAGTCAGTGTGAATAATGTGACCCAAATGTGGCAGAGGATGGAAGCATCTGCGGACAGACACTATCAGGAGATGGAACGTCACAACAGGGAGATGGAGCAGGTGTTCTATGAGCTATGGGGCTTCTGTGACCTCTAGTTCAGTGTCTCACACAAACTGTTATTCCAACAGCACCTCCACCTCCAAGTCAACCTGAACCTGCACCTCAGCAGCCCAATAAGAAGATGGGTAGTTCCCCTGCAAAAAGAGCAGGAAAGATGCTTAAAATTTTTTCATGTAACTGCACCATTTTTTCATTCGGCTAATACATGTGCGTTAACAGGAGTGTTTGTTTATGGCATCCAATAAACTATTTTTTATAATACACTTTGAAGTTTTTATCTTCTTTCCCTGTATTTAAAGTTTAAATGATCTTAGAAACCTGCTATCATACATACACATATAAAATATAGTATAATTTAACATTTCTCTGTTTATATGTGTATTGGTACAAAAAGGGTTAGGGTGAGTTAAATATTAACTTACTTACATTTTACATACTTTATATGAGTAACTTCAAATAAACAATGAGTAATTATACATTATCGTAACTGTTTCAAGAAAATAACTTATTAAACACAGGTTTGTTGATTTATTGAAACATATTATTTTTTCAAAAGTAAAAATTAACTTTTTTGAACAAGTTAATTGTTGCTGAAAAAACAACATTAAATATTGAGGTTTTTCAAATTAATATATTAAAAAAGATGTGAATATATTAGTGGTTTCTTACACTTATAGAAAGACCGGGATCCCCGCAATAATAGTATATAGATATACAATACTGATTAGATTCTGTATCAGTTCAGGATGCACTGATCCTATATATAGGATTGGTGCACTGAGACAACACTAATTCATAATTACAAAAAGGAGAGAGCGCAAAGGGTGTGATTTATTTGGCACTCTAAGTAAAGTATAGTCAATTTAAAAATTAACTTTTATTACTTTATTTAAAACAAAGGTGCAAAGTTAAAATTAGATGGGTAAAGATCAGAAATTATTAAAAATTATTAAAATCAACAAGTAAGGCTGCTATCCTATGAACCTAATTATAAAAGTCAACTGCTAGAGTAGCTAGAAATGCTTGAATCTATATATGCCTATAATCACCAGGAAACAATTGTCCTTTTATAGCTACAGTAGAATTAATCTCTTATATAGTGAAAATAGGATTACTTGAATAGAGTCAGCACTTATTAGAGGTATTGTTGTACCATGTCAAGAATACATATGTACATATTTTATCCAAAAATATTGAGAACGCTGGATGTCAAAAAGGTGAAGCGCCATGATATATCTTAGTAATCAGACACAAGGTAAACAAGTGTAAATTATCACAGAACTAAAGCCCTATAACATCTGTCAGTTAATACACATTGGGCCAAATTTACTAACCGTGGGTTTGGAAAAGTGGAGATGTTGCCCATAGCAACCAATCAGATTCTAGCTTACATTCTCTAGTATGCAATAGTTAAGTGGTTAAATGGGATCTACAATCTGATTGGTTGGTAAATTATAGTGTTCGTGTTTATCATATTGTTACATAAGATATCGGTATTATGAGAGGTTGGTATTGTATTATTATACTGTTGTATCCTCTAATAGTCATAGGGTAAATCATATGCTTTCAGTACGTCTTGATATCTGCTCAATCAAAAAAAAAAAAGCAGGTACCTGTTACTATTAATATTAAAGTATGCCCCAATCTTGTTTTTCTTTTTAATAGAGAGAGTAAAATCTCCGTACCCCTGTCTGCCCTCCCATAACATAAACATAACATAAAAAAATGTTAATGATTTAACATGACAAACATTAAAGCATTGCAGGTTACCTTTGTTCAGAGTCACAGCGTTTCTATAGAAAACAGCAAACTTTGAAAGGCAAGCTTAGCTTTTAACAGATGACCTATGATTGAGTTTAATTGAAGCATTCTAAGTAATTAGTTTCAAGGGTGCATAAAATCTAGAATCTGAAAACATTTCTACGGATCTCACCTCCCTCTACAACTGCACGAACAGACCATAAATTGTCCACTTACAAGTTAGTTCTGAAGCCTAGCTGAAGTTGTTAGAACAAAAACAATGCGTAAGTTTAACGTTCGGATAATGACCCGCACATCAACACCCTAACCCTGCCCTTGCTATTACGTAATAGAAAATGTTAGCTAGAATCTGATTGGTTGCTATGGGCAACATATCCAATTTCCCCTTTCCCATAGCTTAGTAAATCTGGCCCCCTGTCTCCTTTCACTGTGACTATGGGCCGGATCCAGAACTACGTCCGTCTTTCATAGACGGACATAGTTCAATAAACAGTAGCTACTGCGCATGCATAGTAGCTATTGTACGTAATCTGTGTATCGTTTCGATACGTCTAAAAGACTGCATATGGCTATTGGGAGTTGGGAGTTGGATTCTCTCTTAATTAAAATGTCCACATCTACATGTGAGTAATTTTCTAATGGTGCAGTTACGGAAGCATGATCCAGAATTAGCGTCCTCGCTGGTTACGCCAGGCAACTTTTAAGGCGATCTTACACTGCTGACTGGCGTCCTAACACAAGCCAGCCTAGGTTTGGATCAGGCCCATTGTTTTTATGCCAGTCCTGTTATACATAGTCAGATAATTCTATCCACTGTACGTTTTGATCTGCTATTTAGGAACTAGCCAATGCTTTCTCCTGCTCCATGACCTTGTGACCACAATTATATACCTACACAGGAGACATAGGACAGGGTTGCCAACTTCTAATTCTTCTCACCGGGTGGGGCTTGATGACAAAATTATCAAGACTCCAGGAGAGTTGGCAGTCCTGATGTAGGACTGAACTGCATCACCTGTCGCCTTGGATATTAGCTACAGTCCCTAACAATATCTATCTCCACCTCTGGATACAATTATAAAAGCACTGAACAGTTGTCACTTATCATTGTAAGACACATTATAAGGGTTAGTATGTTCCATGTGAAAATACAGGGATGACTGACTGCAGCCCTCTCATTTTATAATCTGTTCTAATTATACAGGCTGCTACTGGGTGTAGGATAATTAAAGTGTATAGGTTAGGTCACATAATGTTTTTGTATATGCTAATGTATAATGGCTGCAGACTAGGTCAGACCACATAGTCTGCAACTGTATAATGTATATGCACTGTGGATTATGTGGTCTCTCTAGACCACCAGAGAGTGGGCCCGATAACCCCAAAAGGTGGTGCAGCCCCAGAGGCACATGCCCTTCTGCCCCTTATTATACACTGGACTGCTATATCTGGTTTTGCCTCTAGGGGCAGTTCTGGATTGTTTCCTATTGTGGACATTTCTACTACCTGCTCATAGAGACTGCTGTTGAACACTCTGGACCGGATTCAGACCCCCAAGCGTTTTCCGTACGTGCGTCTGTATGTTCGCGAGAGAGAGGGGCGTGCACATCCCCTGTCACTCCCCTCTCTCGTGCGGGCTCATAATCCTGCATTAAGTCTATCGTGCGGATCAGTGGTCCATACGACCGCTGATCTGCTGCAGTGTGGGAGCCCCCGCCCACAATATACAATTTGCATGCTTCCCCCTGCCCGCTTCAGTGGGTGGAGGGGAAGCACAACCCATTTCCACTGATATGGAATCGAACGGAACAAAGTATGCTGGTTTCTGCCATGTTCCTGTAATCTACCTCCACTTGTCGGCTTACGGCTCTTATGCACTCCCCCTGACACTCCTCCTGTCCCGGTGTAATTACACTCTGTTACGCCGGCTGAAGGCTACCTTATCTTTACCCGGTGTGACCAAGTGTAATTGTGCAGGGACCAGAGCGTAATGTCTATAACCCTGTCCCTCCAACCTAATTTACCTGCCTCCCCCCGCCTACCTTACGTAACTGCAGTGTAGTTGGGGTGCTCCCTGCCCCTTCCTCCGTAACTACGCTGCAGTTACGGAAGCATGATCCTGGACTAAGATTGTCATTAATTACGCATGCGCAGATCGGCAAAACTGTCGATCTTATGCATACGACCGACGTAATTACGGTGGCAAGCATAGTTCTGGATTAGGCCCATGCGCATGCGCCAGGCAGATGTTATCCAACATTTCTCCATCCACTAGCAGCAGGGCCAGATTAAGGACCACACAGGCCTGGGGCTGAAAATGATCAAGGGCCTATTGAAGTATTTGTGGCCACGACATGTAGGTTTGACCAGTGATATGCCCTCCTTCCATTACATTCCACGATTTATATTATTATTGGGAACTCACCAAACTAATGTAGTTCAATCCACTTAAGTAAAAAACACATTCTGAGAAATTAAGGGGGATACTCAATTCAGCACAATGGGCCTGATCCAGAACTACGCCCGCCGTACTAGCTACGGCGAGCGCAAGTGTAAGATCGGCTGAAAAGCCAATCTGCGCATGCGCTGGGCAAATGTTGCCCGGCGTAACTATGGCAACGTCTGTAGGAGCAGCGTAGGGACTACGCTTTTTTTTACTACGTTAAAGTTAGTGAAGGTGGGCGGGGGAGCTAGTTTAATGAGGGAGGGCTTAGCCTACCAAAGCTCCTGTGCGAGCATATTTTCCCTTGCTTAGGCCAGCTGAAGTTAGGGTAGCCTTCAGCCGGCGTAAGCAATGGGAAATACGCCCGCACAGGGGGAGTGTCGGAGAGAGTGGACGCCCAAACATATGTAGCAATCCATTATATTACATACAATTTTTATTTCAATATTTATTGTTCTTTCTTAAATATCCCCTGTCAAATACATAAGATTTATATGTTTGGTTAATTTACTATTGTAGTTGGAATCACGGTTTTTCTGATTATTGGTGGTAAATTTTAATAAGTGATCTGAATAAATCCAGTCCACCTTCACAGGGTTTGTATGATTTTTTTCTTCATAACTATTGTATGGTTATTTTATAGGTATTAACACGAGTAATATTTGTATGTCATGGTAAAGTTTATCAAGGGTAATGTGTAACAAAATTTAGAAATTACAATTGCTGTTTTGTAGCTCTAAAAGATTACAGTACATAGAAATTTAAAATTAATATATTTTACATTTTTTTTGAAAACTTGAGGCTACATCATCATAATTCATTCAACATACTGTATGTAAAATGTCAAAAGGTTTTTATATGAAACAATTGTGAAATAAGCACGTGAAGAGTACAACATCCTTATATTTAAATAATAAAACTACTATTCATCTAAATATGTTTTCATATGTCGTTACAGACACCAATTAACTTCAAACATGGACCTCATCTGCAGACCTGGATGAAATGCTGGAGCCTACAGAGTTCATGGATATAGAAGACCCAGGATCAGATGAGCTTGTGCCATCGCATCAACCAGCCTGCCACACCTCAAGTGAGTCCCAAAGTGTTCCAACATTATTTGAGAAATTGGATGCATCACAAGTCAGTGTGAATAATGTGACCCAAATGTGGCAGAGGATGGAAGCATCTGCGGACAGACACTATCAGGAGATGGAACGTCACAACAGGGAGATGGAGCAGGTGTTCTATGAGCTATGGGGCTTCTGTGACCTCTAGTTCAGTGTCTCACACAAACTGTTATTCCAACAGCACCTCCACCTCCAAGTCAACCTGAACCTGCACCTCAGCAGCCCAATAAGAAGATGGGTAGTTCCCCTGCAAAAAGAGCAGGAAAGATGCTTAAAATTTTTTCATGTAACTGCACCATTTTTTCATTCGGCTAATACATGTGCGTTAACAGGAGTGTTTGTTTATGGCATCCAATAAACTATTTTTTATAATACACTTTGAAGTTTTTATCTTCTTTCCCTGTATTTAAAGTTTAAATGATCTTAGAAACCTGCTATCATACATACACATATAAAATATAGTATAATTTAACATTTCTCTGTTTATATGTGTATTGGTACAAAAAGGGTTAGGGTGAGTTAAATATTAACTTACTTACATTTTACATACTTTATATGAGTAACTTCAAATAAACAATGAGTAATTATACATTATCGTAACTGTTTCAAGAAAATAACTTATTAAACACAGGTTTGTTGATTTATTGAAACATATTATTTTTTCAAAAGTAAAAATTAACTTTTTTGAACAAGTTAATTGTTGCTGAAAAAACAACATTAAATATTGAGGTTTTTCAAATTAATATATTAAAAAAGATGTGAATATATTAGTGGTTTCTTACACTTATAGAAAGACCGGGATCCCCGCAATAATAGTATATAGATATACAATACTGATTAGATTCTGTATCAGTTCAGGATGCACTGATCCTATATATAGGATTGGTGCACTGAGACAACACTAATTCATAATTACAAAAAGGAGAGAGCGCAAAGGGTGTGATTTATTTGGCACTCTAAGTAAAGTATAGTCAATTTAAAAATTAACTTTTATTACTTTATTTAAAACAAAGGTGCGAAGTTAAAATTAGATGGGTAAAGATCAGAAATTATTAAAAATTATTAAAATCAACAAGTAAGGCTGCTATCCTATGAACCTAATTATAAAAGTCAACTGCTAGAGTAGCTAGAAATGCTTGAATCTATATATGCCTATAATCACCAGGAAACAATTGTCCTTTTATAGCTACAGTAGAATTAATCTCTTATATAGTGAAAATAGGATTACTTGAATAGAGTCAGCACTTATTAGAGGTATTGTTGTACCATGTCAAGAATACATATGTACATATTTTATCCAAAAATATTGAGAACGCTGGATGTCAAAAAGGTGAAGCGCCATGATATATCTTAGTAATCAGACACAAGGTAAACGAGTGTAAATTATCACAGAACTAAAGCCCTATAACATCTGTCAGTTAATACACATTGGGCCAAATTTACTAACCGTGGGTTTGGAAAAGTGGAGATGTTGCCCATAGCAACCAATCAGATTCTAGCTTACATTCTCTAGTATGCAATAGTTAAGTGGTTAAATGGGATCTAGAATCTGATTGGTTGGTAAATTATAGTGTTTGTGTTTATCATATTGTTACATAAGATATCTGTATTATGAGAGGTTGGTATTGTATTATTATACTGTTGTATCCTCTAATAGTCATAGGGTAAATCATATGCTTTCAGTACGTCTTGATATCTGCTCAATCAAAAAAAAAAAGCAGATACCTGTTACTATTAATATTAAAGTATGCCCCAATCTTGTTTTTCTTTTTAATAGAGAGAGTAAAATCTCCGTACCCCTGTCTGCCCTCCCATAACATAAACATAACATAAAAAAATGTTAATGATTTAACATGACAAACATTAAAGCATTGCAGGTTACCTTTGTTCAGAGTCACAGCGTTTCTATAGAAAACAGCAAACTTTGAAAGGCAAGCTTAGCTTTTAACAGATGACCTATGATTGAGTTTAATTGAAGCATTCTAAGTAGTTAGTTTCAAGGGTGCATAAAATCTAGAATCTGAAAACATTTCTACGGATCTCACCTCCCTCTACAACTGCACGAACAGACCATAAATTGTCCACTTACAAGTTAGTTCTGAAGCCTAGCTGAAGTTGTTAGAACAAAAACAATGCGTAAGTTTAACGTTCGGATAATGACCCGCACATCAACACCCTAACCCTGCCCTTGCTATTACGTAATAGAAAATGTCAGCTAGAATCTGATTGGTTGCTATGAGCAACATATCCAATTTCCCCTTTCCCATAGCTTAGTAAATCTGGCCCCCTGTCTCCTTTCACTGTGACTATGGGCCGGATCCAGAACTACGTCCGTCTTTCATAGACGGACATAGTTCAATAAACAGTAGCTACTGCGCATGCATAGTAGCTATTGTACGTAATCTGTGTATCGTTTCGATA
>WWET01000393.1:359721-376290 GCA_011038615.1 Limnodynastes dumerilii
ATAATATAGTTAGCTATCGTATTAAAAATGTGTGATATTAGTTAACTGCCATTGAACCAGGGCCAGATTAAGGACCACACAGGCCTGGGGCTGAAAATGATCAAGGGCCTATTGAAGTATTTGTGGCCATGACACGTAGGTTTGACCAGTGATATGCCCTCCTTCCATTACATTCCACGATTTATATTATTATTGGGAACTCACCAAACTAATGTAGTTCAATCCACTTAAGTAAAAAACACATTCTGAGAAATTAAGGGGGATACTCAATTCAGCACAATGGGCCTGATCCAGAACTACGCCCGCCGTACTAGCTACGGCGAGCGCAAGTGTAAGATCGGCTGAAAAGCCAATCTGCGCATGCGCTGGGCAAATGTTGCCCGGCGTAACTATGGCAACGTCTGTAGGAGCAGCGTAGGGACTACGCTTTTTTTTACTACGTTAAAGTTAGTGAAGGTGGGCGGGGGAGCTAGTTTAATGAGGGAGGGCTTAGCCTACCAAAGCTCCTGTGCGAGCATATTTTCCCTTGCTTAGGCCAGCTGAAGTTAGGGTAGCCTTCAGCCGGCGTAAGCAATGGGAAATACGCCCGCACAGGGGGAGTGTCGGAGAGAGTTGGCGCCGATACGCTGTGCTTTAGTAAGCACAGCGCATCGGTGTAGTTCTGGATCAGGCCCAATGACACTGTGCACTAATTACTATTACAATAACTGCTAAAAGCTAGAAAATGAAAGCATTTCTAAAAAAGAAAATACTACATATTTACCTGCTTGTATCTACATTAAACAAATAAGGGAAAAGACATTGACAACAGGGTTAATGTGCCTGTAATGCAGCTTTAATGGCTTTTTGGCAGTTCATTCATTGCATGGATTTTCTTGTGCTCATGGTAAATATCATAGGAATATCTCATTTTATCTGCTACTTACCTCCAGGGGCAGATTGGGAAAATAAAGTGGCCCTGAAAAAAATTCTGGAAGAGGCCTCCTGTGGGCAAGACCAAATAAACTGGGAGGAGCTAACCAGAAAGTAGGGAGGGTAAGCACAGTTATATCAGTCCCTTAGTCATTGCCCTAACTATAAACAGCAAACGGCATAGTGCCCAATCACCCATACAGCAATCAAACTAACCTAAATAAATAAAGAGACAGACACCGATAGCTGGATTTAAAACCAAGGGAACATGGCATTTATTGATTGAGAAATGATTGACCTAACTAAAGGCAGTTAGGTGGCCCAGAAGCGGTGGGGGACCAGCAAAACACAATTCCTGCGGAGGTTATCCACCTGGACCTCGGCACCCCTTCCCCCCTGTCTGATCCTCCAGCAAGACTTGCTGAGACCTCCACCGCAACCGCCACAGCGATGGAACCCTTAAGTGCCGGAGCCCCCGCCCACCTAAAAGCCTTGCAACACCTCACATAAATCAGCAATAAAAATCCTGTTCCCCCTATCCGTGAAATGTACCCCGTCACACCTATACAAGCCTGGAGAATCATACAAGATCCGAGGTTGAGAGATAGCCAGTCCACCTTTCCCCAATATAAATTTGGTCAGAGCATTATTAAGTTTCTTCCTCTTTTTCTTAATTTTAATTACACTCTCTGCCCCCCTCCAGTGTAACCTGGGAGTTATGCGTGACCATATGAGGTCACCAAACGGAGGTATGGGAAACTAATATGCAGCGCCCTGAAATCCTCTTTCATGGCCCTCTCCAGGTCCAAAATGGTTATACTAACCAGATCATTGCCTCCAAGGTGTATGATTACCACCTGTGGCTTACTAAATTTGTAAAGGGCCCTACTAAGGAGGGGAGACAACAATTCCCATTTGAGCCCCTTAAACCCCAGCCAGTCAATCTCCCACCCCTTAGGTGTTGACGGAGCACCCCTCTTTGTAAACATCATTCCCGCCCAGAACACGTAAGAGTGGCCCACAATCCAGGAAAAAGTTAATACTGTAACCAAAACCCTTTTTTTAACCTTCAGCCATTATATCACACAAACTATTAACACAATCAACTGGTAAACCCACTTAACAACTAGCCCAATCGAATTATATAAAACCTTAGAACAAACTGCGCCTCCCTAACCCCCCCCTTCCCAGGGAAAAACATAAGAAGGGGTGTAGGGAGCACCTGGCCCTGGGCGCACCTAATAAGGGTAAAACTCCCTAAAACCTCCAGGTCATGAATCTAACCAGTGCCACACAGGGAGGATCAAAATGGAAGAAAGTTCCCCTGTGCCCCCCGAAGGCAAGCAGCTACTCCTAGGTGCACCAGAGCTCCTGTGCCCCCAATAGACACCAAAACAAAACATAAACTTACTCTTATAACTTACCTGGTCGAACATATTTCCTATAAACTAAAGACTTCAATGACCCCAGAGCTTTTATCGCGTCCGGCGACTTCCCTTCCAGGGTGGCGGAAGTGGCTGCCCCTATATGGAAAGAGCGCGTACCGTACAGGGAGGCGGACATGCAGTGCTTCATAACGAAACAGAATTGAAATTTAGTAAGAAGATCCCCACACTGATGAACGAGCCAGTTGGAACCTCCCTCCAGCCTACTGACTCAGTAAGCTTTAGTCAGTGCAACTGGACACACTGCTATGTCCGCATGCGCCGCCAGAAGCACCCAACGACCCCCCCCCCACCTAAATGCATCCAACAACCCCTCCCAACCTGATTGGTCTTGGATTTTTGGACCTTACAGACTACTGAGTTGTCCTTCACAACCACGTTTTTAGCCATCATGCCAGAATTAACCACACTCTTACCTGTGGCCACCAACACGCTGACTCTGAAGGCCCCAAAAAATTCCCAAAAGAAAGCCAACCTGAAAAGACTGCATTCAAAATCGGAAGAAGCCACCTCAGGTAACACTGCTAGCATTCTCCTAAGCATTCCCAGGTCAATTGGCCTCCGAATAGCCTCCCCCTTAGGCTGTTTCATAACTTTCTTTACGTGGGGATGCTTAGTGAAGTCACGACAGACCTTTGTAATTGAAAAATAAGCAACCCCTGCTAAAGCAGCACCCATGCTTGCCCTGGATCTCCCCGCCTCAAATTTCTGCCAAATCCAACCCAGGAGCAGATCCATCCCTGGCTTACCTTGGCTCTCCTTCTTCTCCATGTAGCGCACCCACTCTAACCAAGCCCTCTCATAAACATGCAATGTCGCTGGGGCCAGAGACGCATTCACCAGGGCTTCTAGGCCGGATTTACGATCTGCCAAAGATGTAAAGGGCATGACAGACCCATGTCCTCGGCCTGAGGAGCTAGCTCCCTAAATCTACCCCATTCCCCCCTGGAAAGCTCGTCCGCCACCCCATTCTCGACACCCTGAACATGCCTGGCCCTGAATGTAATGTTGTGCTGTCAAAACCAAAAACCGCAGCAGCCTAATCACTGGGGGAGACGAGGACCGCTGCCCGTTGATGGCCTGGACCACCCCCATATTGTCGCACCAGAACACAATGCTGCAATCCCGCAGCTGGCCAGCCCAAAGCTCCACCGCAACAATAACAGGGAAAAGTTCCAAGACCAGCAAGTTAGCCGTGAGCCCTGTCTTAAACCATCCTTCAGGCCAGGGTGCTGCGGTGCACTGACCCTGAAAATAGGCACCAAATCCCACTGACCCAGCCGTCAGTGTAAAGCTGAACTTCAAGGTTAGATGAAACAGGGGCCTGCCAAATACATGTCCCATTGAAGTCTGACAAAAAAGACACCCACACTGCCATGTCAACACAGATTTCACGCAAGACTGTCACAAAATGATGAGACAGCCTCACGCCCACCCTAACCACCGGCAAAAGACCTTGTCCATAGGAATTACCCTACAGGAAAAGTTCAACAACCCCAAAAGGGACTTAACTTTCTTCAGAATAACCTTCTGACGCTTATGCAAATCCATGAGGGCCTCCCGCAGCCGCCTCACCTTGTCTACGGGAAGCCTGCACAGACCGGCAACGGTATCGATTTCCATACCTAAATACGAAGAGCAGTGTTTGGGACCCTCTGTTTTGTCAGATGCAACCAGGACACCAAAATGGTAAAAAAGAGCTTTGGCAGACAAAAAGGACATTCACGCAAACTACTGACTCAGCCGGGCCAATGAACAGAAAGTCATCGAGATAATGCGCCAGGAGATGGTGACCCGACCCCACTTGGACACACCAGTGCAAGAAAGAGCTACATTTTTCAAAGAAGGTGCAGGATATGGCACACCCCGTATTGAGGCAACAATCAATGAATAAACCCTGCGGCATTCTGAACCCCATGTACCGAAAGGAATCAGGATGCGGTGGGAGGAGTCTGAAGGCAGACTCAATGTCCAGCTTTGCCATAAGGGCGCCTTCCCCAGCGGAAAGCACCATACCCGGCGCCTCCTCAAAAGACTGAACAACCACCCGGCAGTGATCTGGATCGATGGTATCATTAACTGAGCCCCCCCTCCGGGTATGACAGGTGCTGAATCAAGCTAAATTTTCCGAGGACTTTCTTGGGCACCACAACAACTGGTGAAACCACAAGCCCCTCCAGCGGCGAATCACTGAAGGGACCTGCAATCCTCCCACTGCGCACTACCTCCATGACCTTCTGCTCCAAAATCTCAGGAAACTGCCTAGCAGACATGAGGCAAACTGTACTAACCGAACCATCAACAGGCAACTGAAAACCTTTCTCAAAACCCGAACTTAACCAAACCACCAACTCCCTCAGGGGATAAACCTCCATCCAAGGACGCACAGCCTCTAAATTAATTGGGAACATTGCCTTGCGTAATGGCCCTAACCCCGGGCAAATTATGGGGGATAATGGATATGGATATGGGGATACTCTGCAGTCCTTGGCCAGTTGACCACCCCCACACTTGATGCAGGAGTGTTTGTAACGGCATGCTGCCCTCCTGGTTCATCGGAAATTGTTAAATATGAAGCACCTACCTTTCCCTGGGGCAAGATTACTGACACCCCACCCACTTGCTTTCTGCTGTGCGACGGGCCTACGAAAGGTCTGGGCGTCAAGAGAATGCCTCCCGGACTGGGTTACCGACGTCCACATATCGACATCCTTAATTGCAAAATCTATGCACTGAAGGCCCTCCTGTTTCCCCCCCTTTTTTAGCCGCTAACCCCCCCTAGTGCGTGGCGAAGCAATTTCATCACTTTCGCCGGCTTAATTTAGGAGCCTGTCGACCCAACTGATGATACGCTGTCTAAAATTGAGGGCGAACGCTCAAGGCCGGACACCGGTGCTGACTCACCGATCCCGGCGACATCACCTGAAGCCGGTGTGTGCGTCGAGGTACCCGGGATCTCTTCCATGGATTGCATCGGCTGGCACCCGACAGTCTCATCCTGAGAGAACGAAGGCCCTGGAAGAACAGACACATTAGTAACATGCGCAACAGGTTGTAATTGCTGCGCACCCCCAATCTCGCCACCGACTGCTGCCCCCCCAAACTGCGGCTGAACCATCATGACACCCGCTCCCTCTTGAGCTGCTGACATCGGTAGACCCACAGAGGTAGGGGCGGCCATAAAAGGAACAAAGGGATAGGGAAATTGAAGGGGACCTGCAATAAACAGCTGTGGCCAAAATTGCTGCGGAAAAAACCCTTGGGGGCATACCCATTGCTGCCCCGCTGTGCCCCAACCTGACCCAAAGACCTCTCCTTGCTGCCCCTGGACCCCGCCTTGGAACCGCCCGAATGCGCCATGCTCCTCTGGGGTGCCGAGGCGGATGATGGACAGGAAGCGTCAGTCCCCTCCTGGAGTGTCCCCCAGAAAACAAAGAAACACTAGAGCCCCTGCCAGTGGTAGATGGCTGCCTGCTAGCAATAGCCTGGTGCTTCCGCTTATAGGCCTGCTTCCTGGGCCTCCCTACTGCACCCCCACTCCCCCCATGAATTTCTCTGCGACGAGTGTCCCCACTCCCCTTCCCCTAGCTCTAAATATAACATCCCACCCCCTAGCTCAACTCTACCCCACACCCCTTCTTATCCCTACTAGCTTAACCTTTTGATTGCTGCCTGTCTGAGCCTGACACCTGCCTGCTGTTTAAGGCCCTGCAGCGCTATGGGATCCTTGGTTCTTATAAATTGTTAAAAATCCAACAAGCAGCACCCCGAGTATTTGTAGGTAAACTGTTAACTAGGTCCTGTATTGGAAATATTTTATTATTTCATTTTGCAAACAGAATAACAATATAAACATTCCTTCATATATAAACAGAAAAACCTTCACAGAAGGCACAAAACTGTTTTGCAAATAGCTCTCCATAGGAGGTAGGCTTGCCCTCATAGGGGAAATACACTTTAGCCACTATTGAATTAAAAACATGAAGGGACTAAACACCATACAAATCCTACACCCATACAACTAAAGAAGAAGTAACGAGCCTTTAAGTTGTATGTAAGGCACTCCACTAAAAAATCTTACTCATGATCAACAAAAATCTAAGGGGGTGCTAAGGATAGACAGAAAGGCCATAGACTTTAAAGAAGACATTAGACTTCTGCCACCCAATAAGGGGGTTTCAGGTTACGTTAGAGCCTGGCCCACCTGACGGCATCCATCCTCTGCCTCTCCATACCCCGAATCTTACCCACCTCGTGCAGAATATCATCCACCACCACCTCGACAGGGAGGACTTTCTGACAAATGGAGATCGGACATTGTGCATTCCAAGCCATACAAAGATTTCAAGGATTTTCTAACTACTATAGAAGATTCATAAAAACTTTTCCATTACCGTTGCACCCATATCAGACTTGACTAAAAAGGGGGCAGATCCTGGAAATTGGCCATCTCAGGCCAGCAAAGCCTTTAAGGACTTGAAACAGGCATTTGTTTCTGCTCCCATCCTGAGACTCCCATCCCCAACTTACCATTCATTGTTGAAGTTGATGCTTCTGATGTTGGGGGGGGGGAATGGGCTGTCCTTTCACAGAGAGATCCAGAGGACAATAAAATTCATCCTCGTGCATTCTTCTCCAAAAAATTCTCTGCCGCCGAACGCAATTACGACATGAGAAACCGAGTTCATGGGGGGGGGGGAAGATGGGCTGTCCTTTCACAGAGAGATCCAGAGGACAATAAAATTCATCCTCGTGCATTCTTCTCCAAAAAATTCTCTGCCGCCGAACGCAATTACGACATGAGAAACCGAGTTCATGGCCTTTGAGGAATGGCAACACTGGTTTGATCTCTTCACACCATAACTGTGTACACTGACCACAAAAATCTGGCCTACATCGAGTCTGCCAAAAGACTTAATCCCAGACAGGCCAGATGGGCATTATTTTTACCAGATTCAATTTTGTGATTACTTACAGGCCAGGATCCATGAATAATAAGGCTGATGCCCTATTTCGTTCCTTTTGCACGTCCAACAAACCACCGCACCTCTTCAACCAGTGATCCCTGCTGAGAACTTCATCATTGGGTACACTCAGGATCTCCATGCCCAAATCCTCAGGGCACAGGGATCAAGCCTTATTGAAAAACCAGACAATGTACTCTATGTTCCCGAAAATGTACGGAAAGCTGTTCTTATTCAGAACCATTCTTCTAAGACTGCTGGTCATCTTGGGGTTCAAAGAACTATTGAACTTTTGTATCGAACACTCTGGTGGCCCACTCTGATTTAGGACACCAAAGAGTTTGTGGACGCCTGTGAAAGCTGTGCCCATAACAAAACTCCTCGAAATTGCCGCTGAAATTGCAGCGGGTCCCCTACTACCACTACCCATTCCCAACAGGCCCTGGATACACTTATCTATGGACTTCATCACTGATCTTCCCAGCTCCTCTGGGTTTACCATGATATGGGTAGTGGTAGCTAGATTTTCGAAAATGGCTCACTTCATTCCACTTATAAAATTACCCAATGCTCAAGTCCTGTCTTCTCTGTTTTGTAAAAATATTGTCAGACTCCATGGATTGCCTATTGACATTGTTTCTGATAGAGGTCCTCAGTTTGTGGCGAAATTCTGGAGAGCCTTCTGCAGGGGACTTAACATCAACATTAGTCTCTCATTCGGATACCATACCCAAACCACTGGTCAGACGGAAAGGGTCAATCAGTCATTGGAGCAGTTTCTCGGATTCTTCATCTCCAAGTTTTAAGACAACTGGACAGAAAATCTCTCTGGGACAAAGTTTGCTTACAATAATGGATGTCATTCTTCCACCCATATTTCTCCTTTTTTCTGCATTCAAGGTGTTCATCCTAGAGCCAATTCTTTTATCATCCCAGTCATGAACAGAGAGGCACAAGGTGCTACCAAGAAACTCAAGTGTATCTGGAAAAAAGTTGTCAAGTCCCTGAATAAAGCTGCGTTCCGAATGAAAACCAGAGAGGACAGGCATAAGAGACAGGTCAAATTCAAAGTTGGTGACAGAATATGGCTCTCCACCAAAAACATCAAAATTTGTCAGCCATCCTTTAAATTGGGACCTCGCTTCATTGGACCATACAAAATTATTCGCAGAGTTAATCCGGTGGCATTCAAACTCTTACTCCCCAAAAATGTACGTATTCCTAATACGTTCCATGCCTCCCTCTTGAAACCCGTATGTATCTCTAGAAAATTCGGCCAGATACCCTCAGCTAAACCACCTCCCGTGTGCATTGACGGTCAGGAAGAGTATGTTGTGGAAGATATTCTTGACTCTTAATGGGTCCGAGGACAATTACATTACCTGATCCATTGGAAGGGGTATGGGGCAGAAGAACGTTCTTGGGAGCTAGTCAATAATGTACACGTTGATCAGATCAAAAACAGCTTTCATTCCAATTCCCTGATAAACCTAGTGTGAGAGGTCCTTTGGCCTCTCATCAAGGGGGGGGGGTACTGTTACACGCTGTAGGAGTCATACTAGCAGGGTGTAATCAGGCTGGATTCTATGTGTCTACTTTCCCTCAGCTGCAGGTTAATTGTCTCTGGAGGTGTGTCTGTCTTGCACAGCTGATTGGGGGAGTGCTCCTTAAATAGCCTTTGCTTGGAGAATCAGATGTCGGTTATAGCTTCTGGGTTTCCTGATCGTGCCTGCTAACTGATTGTGTTTTGCTGATTGCTTTTGCATGTTCCTGTTACCCTGTATTCCTGGTGTTACCCCCTTGCTTCCCTGATACACCCCCTTGCTTTCCTGATACTCTCTGCTTGTTGTTTGTTGACCCCCTGTGTTGTGTGAGGTGCACGGCGGGTGTAGTTTCCTACTCCCATTGGCGGCCTTGGCCCCAGCCAGATTCCAGTCTCCATCCCGCCTTTGTGTGGTGTATGCTTGTGTTTACCATTTCACAGTATCCATCCTGTCGGGTGAGTGTTCCATCTGCTCCTTGTTGTGCGTTCACCTGCGTTTGCCACCTCGCAGTGTGTGGAGTCCGCCTGTTGTACTCCTTCTGTTACCATCTCCACTCAGCGTTGTCCATCTCGCTTGTGAGTGTGTTCCGCCAGCTTGTCTTTGCCACTGTGTATTGTGTCCACCGGTGTGTAACGCTGTGCGTGTATGTTCCACTGATTGTGTGTCATCTCCAGTATGTATTTCTGAGCGTAAGCTCCACTGTATATTCCATCTTGCAGTGTTATTATTGTGGTATCAGTTCCATCTGTCTCTGCCTGCTAAGGGCTGTTATCCATCCTGGCAGCACCTTTCCCCTGTTCCACTCTGTGGCTTGCTGTGCACCAGGCCCGTATCTCTAAATTCCACTATGTCGTTTAGACCTTCAGGGGTCAAAGTTTGTAACCTGAAGGTCCAAAAGGCCTCTCTCTGACATAGTTTGGTGTACCTATTTCCTCCCCTATCCGTCGGCCCAATATGTTCCACACCACACACTCTTATGAGGCTGGCATCATTATGATGAACCTTAGAGAAATGTTGATACAAAGAGTGTGTGGTGAGGGCTTTACCTATGTTCCTGCGATGTTCCCGGAATCTCTCTTTGAGTTTTCTAGTCGTTCTGCCCACGTACTGCAGGCCACAAGGGCACTGCAGCACGTAGATGACGAAACTAGATTCACAGGTAATGTGTCCACGGACAGGGGAGGAAAAGCCACCTACAAAGGCTTGAATGGAAGTTGTTCCATCCATAATGAATGAACAAGTCAAACAGATTTTTTTGTGGCATTTAAAACAGCCCTGATTTATAATCTGTTTTTTATTACTATTGCTTGGATTCAACAGGATCGGGGCTAGTAAATCCTTCAGATTTTTGTTTTTCTTATAAATAATCAGGGGTTTGTCACCTATAAGGGGAGCTAATAAAGGGTCCTGTTTTAACCAGTGGAAGTTATTTCTCAGGACATTACTTATATTTTTTGATCTATTATTAAATTTAGAAACAAAATGGACCTTCCGTTCATCATAATGTGATTTAGATCTACCTTCAGACTTTTTGGGGATCAATAAATTCTTTCTTTCTAATTTCTTTGCCCTTTCTAAAGAGTCTATAAGTATATGGTCAGGGTAACCCCTCTGTGTAAATTGATTGAGCATAGATTCAGCTTGTTTAGTGAATTCCAGGTCCTCCTCACAATTGCGACGGAGTCTGGTAAGTTGGCCAAAAGGGACATGATCTATCCATGGACGGTGGTGGCCACTACGGTAATGTAAAAAATTGGAGGCATCTGTAGGTTTGGAAAAATTCCTGGATATAATCTTATTGTCCCTGACGGAGAGTGTAATGTCCAAGAAATCTATAGTGTCTATACTAACATGTGAGGTGAATTTTAAATTAAAAGTGTTCAAATTAAGATGAGTGACAAACTGTGACGCTAAATCATGATCCCCCTTCCATACTATAAAAATATCATCAATGTACCGTCCATAGTGCACCAGATTCGCCCCGAACTCACTAGACCAAACCATCTGGTCTTCAAACCAACCCATATATAGGTTGGCGAAGCTCGGGGCGAACCTGGTGCCCATGGCGGTACCCAGTGTCTGTAAATAATATTTGTCACCATACAAAAAGAAATTGTGAGTGAGAATATAATAAATAGCCTTAAGAATAAATAATCTGTGATTCTCATCCATATCAGTGTCCTTAACCAAAAAATAATTAACACCCTCCACCCCTTTATCGTGAGGAATGTGTGTATATAGTGCTTGGACATCCAAAGTGATAAACATATATGAACTATCCCATTCCATATCTTTAATGAAATTCAAAAAGTGCATGGTGTCTTTAATATAAGAGCGTAAATTAATGACGTGCTTTTGTAAAAAATAATCTACATAAGCCGAAAGGTTAGAAGAAAGTGATCCTATACCTGAAATAATGGATCTCCCTGGTGGATTCGTGAGTGATTTATGTATTTTGGGGAGGTGATAAAAAATAGGTGTAACCGGGTGTGTTGTGAACAAAAAATGTAAGGTCTCTTTGTTGATCACACTCTCCGCCAGGGCCCAATCCAAGATATCCTTCAATTGTGTCATATATAATTTGGTTGGATCTCCCTCCAACCTTTTATAAAATGATATATCATTTAGCTGTCTAAAGGACTCAGTGTGGTAGTCATGACTGTCCATGACCACCACACTGCCCCCCTTGTCGGCCGCCCTTATAATTCTACTGGTATCTTTCTGTAAATTTTTCAGTTCTCTATGTTCCCACTTAGACAAATTATTACATTTCAATGATCTAGGTCCAGAAGCAGAACATATTTTCCTAAAATCATTTAGTGTATTTTTATAGAAAGTTTGTATCGCTGAACTTTTTTGACTTCTAGGGAAGAAGTCAGATTTCAATTTAAAAGATTTATGATGGATTGAATCTCCCTCGCAAGCATTAATGTCAAAAATAGGGACATTTTCATTACCAAGTAAAATATCTATAGAGCCTTCAGAATATAAAGATTCCAAAACCTCTACAAATTCTTGTTCCTCCCTGTCCAGAAAGACACATTCAGGCCCAAGGTCACATTGTTTAATTTTTTGTGTATGAAAATATTTCCTCCGACACAGAGTTCTAATATAACGATTTAGCTCCATGAATAGGTCAAAAATATTGGGGTTATTATCTGGGGAAAAAGTTAGTCCCTTACTCAAAAGAGAATTTTGTACTGGAGTTAAGACCTTCTTAGACAAATTAACCACACTGTTTTTACATTTGTTAGTTTGTTTACTAGCATTAAAAATCGAATTGTCAATATTATCTAGTGACAATAGATCTATTTTGGAATTTTTTGACCCTTTTCCTCCTCTCTTTCCCCTGACTCTTTCGCTCTTTTTGGGGAGTTCATATAAAGGGATTCATATGGATTGGGATGTGCTGGAATCAGGGTTGAGGGGGTTAAGTCTCTTTTCTGGCCCCTGGTAAAAAAAGAATTGATATCAAATTGTTTCCTTTTAGTTCCTGTTCTTTCCTCATTAGAGGTAGGGTTAGAATAATCATCGGAAGTCCCCGGTATATCGGTACCTGTGGAGGGATCCCTATTCTCCTCATCCTCCACATGGGAAATCCCCCCTTTTCCCTTAAAATTTTTATTATAAAATTTTTTATTAGTATTAGGTCTACCACCCCAAATCTTATTTTCTCTATTGTCATCTTTTATATAGAAATTCGAGTTAGGGTATTTCTTATATCCCAATTTATTCTGTGGGCGTCTGTGTATTTGACCTGTTTTATAGTCATTTAAATCCCTTTTAAATTTATCTAATTTTCCATTCATAATGGTATCCTCATAATCCATAACTTTTTTGTTTACTCTTTCTAGCTTTGCACATATATCTGGATTATTACAATGTTTGTCCAGAGTGCCCTTCAGGGGCTTGAAAGAAGTCCCTGAAGGACTGTCTTACCCCCTCCTCCTCCAGAAGCAAAGAGTTGAGCTGCCACAGGCTCCGCCCCTTCTGAGGAGTTCCTGAGGCACACAGGGCCACACAAAGACAAACGTAGTCCGAGAACTCCACCGCCCTCAGCACTGGTGCCAAGGTCGCAGAGCTCTCTCTAACAAAAAACTTGTCTATTCTAGACCTACATCTACCTCTAGAAAAGGGGAAACCCATGAGGTCTGGGAAATGGTGAACGTGCACATTCACCAGACCCACCTCTCTAACCATGCTAACTAGAAAATGTGTGTCATAACCAAGGGTAGTCTTTGAACCTCCCTTGTCTTTGGGCCTAATGATGGCCACCAAAGACTATCTCCTAGGTTGAAAAAAGGAAGGGCTTGATCTTCTTGAAAAGGCCTTTCCGGTCCGTGTGGACCGTTTATCAGTCTTAGGTTATGCCCTCTCAAGATGACATCTATGACCATACACCTACCTACTTCTAATTCTATTACCCGTTGGACAGTTACCATGCCAGTAAAAAGCACCGCCAACCCACCGTACGGCTTGGCAGCAAGAGACCAATAGGAGGCACCATGCCTCCAACTCTGTTTGTATCTGATAATCTCCCCACCCTGGTCTCTTGCAAAAACAAAAAATTGACTTCAAGGTAGTCGAAAAAAACTAGCGCCATGTGACGAGCATGGACATTGGACAACATTTGGACAAAACGGATGCCACATTAATGGTGGCAAACGATATGGGTTGGAGAGCCATCCTTACAAGGTAATAGAGAGTAGGAGCCACATTACTTCTTCTTCACTTGCTTACTACCCCCCACCTTCCCCTCTTCCCCTAATGAGCCACGCCTCTTGACAACAACCCCTGCCGGGATGCTGTCCTCATCAGAGAGGCTAAGGTACTCGTCCTGATCTGAAGAAGGAGCCTTTTTCCCCCCTCCTTTCTCCTTTGGTTTCCTAGCCGTACCATGGGAACCAATACTTTCCTTAAAGGTGACTGCTACAATTTCAGCAGCACCACCCTCCTCCCTATTCTCCCTCATTTTTCTTCCCCCCACCAAGTCCTTTCCCTGTGGTTAATACTCCTGTACTTTGGCCAGATCTGCCACCTTCCCAACAGGCTCAACCCCCTGTTCCCCCACAATATCCCCTTTCAAAGTTATTTCACCCTGAAACCTCCTATCTCTGAGTCCTGACCGGATGTAACCTTTCTTGATCTCACCTACCACTTTCTGCTTAAGCACCTTTAGCTCTTGACTAACCCCCCCTCTCAAATGCTTGGTCTTCATTTTGGCCTTCCCTTTTTAAAGGATTGAATCCTTATGGGGGTTTTAATTCCGTACTACCAATTGAAAGGTGTCATCCTCACCCCTTACTACCTATTTATTTGTGTCTTCCATCTCCACAAGATTGGATGAAAAAATTTCAAACTTGTTTGATAGAACCACAGGTTTACCTTCCCCAGCCCTACCCTTATGTGCCCCTTCTTTTCCCGGGGCTGCTATAGTACCCTGGCTTATACCTGAAGGAGGAGCAGAGTTCTTTCTAGCCTTTGTAGCCCTAGTGACTTCCGTCTCCACTTGCTCAAGAATGTCTGCTAGTTCTTCATTAGTAATTAGTTCTCTACTGTTATTGTGCTCTGCCCTTGGGCACTGGGCAGAGGTATGCCCGCTATTACCACACAAATTGCATTTCTTATTGGTGCACTCTTGCTGACCTGTTCCCCAACTCCTAACACCATGCACACTTAATTTCTGGACAAACGGAGCTGAGATGACCTGCAGACCCACACCGGTGGCAGTTCTTGGGTTGGCCTGGGTAAAAGCACTGGACCCGCTCCCTACCTATGTAGGTCGCAGAGGGCAGATGGACCACACCAAGTCCAATGCTTCTAAGCTTAAGCATGGCTGACCAAGCTCCTCCCCAAATCCCCTTGGGGCCTGGAATTTTTGCTAATGGGGTTTCTATACCCACAAATTTACTTAACCAGAAAGCTAAGTTCCCCTGAGGCAGGCTTTTATTCCTCACCAACAATGTCACCTTAACCCTGTCCTGTCAGGGACCTTACTAAAAATTGTCTCCAGAACGGTGTAGACTTAATACCCCCCCCCCCCCCCCCCTGCTGGAATCTCCCCATCCCCAGCTGGAATCCATGCATCCCCAAAATGCTATTAATGCTAAGATCATATTCCGGAGAGTTGCTGGGGGGAATGCAGGCATATAAATCGCCCGCAGCCTACCCCAGCTTAAATAGCTCATCCAAGAATATGTCTGTTGGGGGGGGGAGGAGAACTCATCCTCCACTTGAATTGGATGACATTCCTCCGCTTTGGAGGGAGCCCCCACTGTGTATTTCCTGCTACAACAGGGACTGACCTTTTACCAGCCGCTATATTTGCATAAGATGCTCTAGTAGTAGTATCATTAACCGAAGCTGATGTACTAGGGGCCGGCTCTGTTACACTAGGGATCACTAGCTTCACACCTGTTGTCACACAATTCCCTCCCCCCACAATTTTAACATTAGGTCCTTTGGACCCCACTGACTGAACGGGCCCCCGAGACCCTTCATAGTGGCCACCTTTGTATTGACAACAGAGGCTACTAACACATCACTTTTAACAATATCACAAGACACAGTTTCAAAGGGAGAAGCCCTGACCACCCGCGCTACATGGTTTAAATCCACTGCCTCTAGCTGCATACTGTCACAATTAGAAGCCGTCTGCACAGAATTTAAACTAGATACACTGTTTTTTACTGCCCCATTGGTCCCATGAGCAGCCGGCAAAGCAGGTTCACGTATACTCATAACAGACGAATCAGACTTTGCCCGCAGCCCTGAGACGCAGTTTTAGCCTTGGCTTCGGGCCAAATTTGGGGAGCTGCAGAACCCTTCCCGGGGATCCCCTCGAGACTCTTCATACTAACCACCTCTGGGGAGATAACAGGGACCATTAGATCATCACATTTTACCACATTCTCATTACACTCAGGCAAAACAGAAACAGTATCAATTGCCGGCGTAGCGGGAGTTACACCTACAGCCTTACCATCTCTCAGCTGTGCACTTGCATCAAGCTGATTTACACAGGCACAGAGAGTCAGGTTACACAGGCCAGAGCTTTGCTCAGCAGGCAAATCACTCTCCACATGCCACTTTCAGCTATCGGTAAGTCATTTATATCTGCTATCTTATTAATAACATTGCAGACATTAATACTGTTCATTCTGGTCTCACTAGATCCAAACCTGACACTTGTGTCCGCAGTCCCGTCAGCCGGAGCTCCTTCTCCTTCAAGCTGTCTGATCTGGGACAACAGCCCATGTCCCACTGGTGCACACAGCGAGCTGCTCCTGGACATGTTGGGGGTTAACTGGCCACACTCCTCATCTCCAGACACCTCAGGGAATCTGCAGAGAATCAAGGTCAGTTCCTTCCTCCTCCTCCGTATCAGTGCTGTACACAGGCCCCCCACTGGCACGGATTTCTTTCTGTAGGTTGCTCCTTTGATCTCGCAAGCTTTTTTCTCCTCCATTAGCGCCTCGATCGGTCACATTATTTTCTTATCTCTGCTGCATCTCCAATTATATGTGCGTTTTTTAATGGTTATTTGTTTTCTAAGCCTCCTTAGATCGTCTTCACATTTGCTTAGTTCTTTGCACATAGTAGGAAACAGAGTTTTAGTAAGTGCTGTTTGCAGAGGCACATTGTCTTTCTGAAGCTTCTCTACCACCACCACACAGTGCTGTCTGATGGTGCAGGGGTCCATAC
>WWET01000393.1:400318-411782 GCA_011038615.1 Limnodynastes dumerilii
GAAAGAGGTAACTCCAACCTGTGTGCCACAGGAATGATGACCTCCAATATCGTAAAGGGGCCATTAAATTGAGAAGCCAGCTTCATGGTTGAGACCTTGAAGAGAAGGTGAATAGTAGGAAGCCAGACCTTATCGCATGAAGAATAATCAGGTGTTGGGCTTCTATTTTTAATCTACTGCTTTTTTCACCTGAAGTAAAGCTTGTTCAAGCTTTTGTTTCATCAAAGTCCAGATTTCTGTGAAAGACTTGAGAGTAGAGTCTATGACTTGAATGTCCAGAGGAGGGATGTCTTTAGAGTGGGAGATTTGGGGTGTCAGTCATACAACACAAAGAACAGGGAAAATGAAGATGACTTGTGAATTGCATTATTATGGGCCAACTCCAACCCACCAAGGGCAGCAAGTCAACCCAGTTGTCCTGATTGGCAGAGATACAAGTTTTAGGAATTTCTCAAGTTTATAATTGGTGCATTCAGTGAGACCATTAGAATGGGGATGATAGGCCATGAAGAAATTTCACTTTATACCTATAGCCTGGCACCACCCTTAAGAAACATAAGATAAATTGAGTACTTCAATCTATAAGATATCCATGGATGTGAAATATTTCCTTCAGAAAGAACTGGGCAAGTACAGAAGCCAATGGTAAACCTTTCAGCCAAATTAAATAGGCAGCATGACAGTGGTCTATCATGAACCATATGGCGTTTAACCCCTTTGGATACAGGTAGATCAGTTATGAAATCTATATCGATGTGTGTCCATGGTAAGTCAGGACTGGAGAGTGGCAGGTGTGAGAGGAGAGATTTTAGACTGGGCGCACACTGAACAGGATGAAAGAAACTCCTTCACCTCTGTCCATAGGGATAGCCACCAAAAACAACAGGGCAAGAATTCCAGGTTTTTTTTATTCCAGTATGACAAGTAAAGAAAGTGCAATTTTCTCATTGAAGTGGTTTGTTTCGTAGATTCTTAGAAATTAAAATCTTACCCAGAAGTGGAACCAGATTGGTTTGAGCAAGAACTATAGACTTAAAGGTCGAGAACAGGCCTCTCTTCTGGTTGATCCTCCAAATCAAATGGGGCAAAGGTATGAGAGAGGGTGTCAGACTTCTTGTTTTGTGCTGTTTTAAGTGAACACCAGTTAAAACCTGGCAAAAAAGGGACCTTGCCTGTGCAGATCTTAAGTACAACAACTTTTTATGTTTTCAGTGTACACAGTGGCCGGGTGAAAGAGATAACTTCACTTTTCCAGGGCCCACTTGACAGCAGGCAGCCCTTGATGCCATAGTTCTTCTCTGCCAAGAAAAACCCACAGGGCAGAATTTTACTGGCCGAGTTATGTTGGTAAAGAACTGCGCCTGCATCATAAGAGGAGGCATGCAACTTGAGGATAAAGGGTTTGGAGATGTTTAGATGATTCAGAATGGGAGCAGAGCCAAAGATTTTATTAAACACCTGCTTTGGGTGACCAGATGAATATCTTTGCAATTTGTTTAGTGAGGGCCACAATGGGGTTCCCTTACTAATGATTAGTTGCTGACAAACTAGTGGTTAAATTTAGCAAATCCCAACTGGCTAGATTTGAGACCTTCAAGCTAGAGCCACTCCAAAATGGCTTTTCGCTTTTCTGTATCCATCTGGAGTCCAGTGTTGGATGGCCTGGAAAATATCATTAATGAAGCTTTGAAATACTGCGGGAAAATTACATATTCCGAAAGGCCTGACGAGGTACTCATAGTGACCATCGCTGCTGTTTTCTATTTGTCACACTCTCTTATGAGACTTTAAGTGCCACGCAGGTCTAGGTTAGTAAAAACAGTAGCTCCCCTTACATGATCAAAGATCTCAGAGATCAATGGTAAGGGCGAACAATCCTTGACAGTTATTTCGCTAAGTCCCCTAAAAAAAAAAGCAACAACCTGCACCAGTGTGAAAAGAGGTTTTTCCAGATGAAGCTGCAAGCAAAGTTATCTTGAATATATGCAGACATGGCCTTGTCATTAGGCACAGACCTAGGATAGGTTTAAACCTGAGGAAGTGTCTTTCCAGATAGGAGTTCAGTCGCACAGTCCCACAGACAATGAGGAGGGAGTTTCAGCGGAGAAGTTTAGCATCATTTTTGGAGATGTCAGCAAACTGGTCATAATGAGGAGGTAAACCAGGAAAAAGGGTATCAGACACCTGAGAGTCATGACTGGAGACTGAAATGGGTAGCTGGATTAGGGGTGTGATGCAGACAGGATTTGGGACATTTGGGATCCCAGGATAAGAGTTGAGATGTATGCTAGTCCATGGGTAGAGAATAAAGCTTAAGCCAGGGTAAAGACAGTACTGCTGGTCAAATGACTGATGACAAAACTAGTAAGGAAATTTACTCTGAATGCATAGCAGAGACTTGTAGGTGGAGAGGTTTAGTAGTAAGCTGTAATGGGTTAAAAACGATTTGACTGCTGTCAATTGCAGAGAGAACAATGGGTCTGTCCAAGGGTTTATTTGGTAAGTCTAACTTAGCCATGATCTCAATAGGGAGCTGTATGGTGGAACCTAATTGATGCTCCCAGGGTACAACTAGTTGTGTGCATTTCCTGGACACTTGGGGCAGGAGGCATGGAAGTGTCTGGGATCAGCACAGTATACACAAAAAAATTTTCTCAGTGTCTCTCTAATTCCTGAGGATAGAGCTCAATTGTATTGGTTTCTCCAATAGAACAGCAGGAACCTGTAGAACTGATGGCTCAGAAATAGGAGGCTGGAAATGGGAAGCCAGGTGTGGGAAGTCCTTGAGTCCTGAGTACGCTCCTGGTATTGATTATATCAAAACGATTGCACATAGACATTAAGACGTCAAATGATTTGGTAAGTTCCTGTGCAGACAGCTCATCCTTGACCCAATCAAAGGTCTTCATAAGTAAGCTTAGGAAGACAGAGTATTCACTTATTAGAAAGTTTTGTTGCTCCCAATTAGGAGAGGCCCAAACAAGGGCTTGGTCAGACAAAAAAGGATATGATGAAGGCAACTTTGGAGTGGCTGGCAGGAAAGTCTCCTGCAATTTTCTAGAGAATTAGTATAGGAATCTCTGACAGGCTTTTGGATTATCAGAGAATTTGTCAGGAGTGGGTAGTCATCTAGGATACGAGAATACAACCAGAGGAGCAGTGGCAGATTTTGGCTGAGAGACCGGTGGACTACATATGCTGTAGAACATTCATGCTATGATCCTGCTCCTGACCTTATTTTTTCACAGCTTCACTGACTTGTTTATCTGGAACACTGAAGGTTTAATGACAGGGGGCCGGATCCAGAACTACGTCCGTCTTCCATAGTCGGACGTAATTCAATTAACAGTAGCAACTGCGCATGCATAGTAGCTATTGTACATAATCTGCATATCGTTTCGATACGTAGATTGCGGATATGCAGTCTTTTAGAAAAAATAAGGTCAGGACGTAGTTCTGGATCCGGCCAAGAATCTGACACAATGGGCCAGATCCAGAACAATGCTTGTGAGTGAATTTACGCGTAGCGGAGACGTAAAATCGCCTTTTGGTAAGTACTGCGCACCATAGAAAATACGCTCAGTAAAGTAGCATAATTGTGAACGTATGGGCCCTTCACGTATATGTCACGTAAATACTTACGTGTGGGCGTGCCAATTTTTTACGTGAGTCCAAAATACGTCTGAAATATGTTAAGTAGGCGGGGGGTTTGTATTTAAATATGTTAAGTGGGGGTTTGTATTTAAAGTGTACAGTATGGGCGTGCTTAGCTGTGTAAATACGTGTTGGCCATACGTATGTGTGCGGATCACTGTGGTTACGTTGGCAAAATTTAAGGCAGGGTTTGAAAAGCTTATCTTGACAAAATACGTACATTCAAGGGGTGTGCCTAGGGAAGTGTATAGAAGGCACGCACGCGAAAATACGCAATGCGAGTAAATGTACAGCAAACGTAGTTCTGGATCTACCCCAATGACTTTAGTTGGGTCAGAGCAAACTGTCATGCACCAAGTTTAGTACTGATCCGGAAATGGACCCCACTGACAAAGTCTTACCACAAGCCAGGTGTCCACCTGATGGTGGGGATAGTCTTGGCCATCTGACAGGTCACGGCGCTCCGTTCAATCGCACAGATGCTGGGATGGTGAATAGGATAAGAGGAGTGCAGCAGTAGTTCAGACAGGTAAAGGAGGAACGGCTACCATAGTGGGAACAATAGGGCACGAGGAGTGCAGGAACAAGAGACACGAGGACTGGAACCACGAGGGGATTATAACAACTGGAACCACAAGAAGAGTTGGAACCAAGGACAGGATACACTACTAGAAACCAGACCACCCAAGCAAGCTTGAGGATACGGATCAGCAGGCAAATAATAGCAGTTGCTTTGATATGAGCGTGGAGTCATGAGGGGGGTTTAAATAGAATAGCTGAGGAGAGAGACCAATGAAGCAATGAGCTGCATCTGTGGGATAACCAGGAAACACAAGGAAATGCACCAGGAGAACTAAACCTTCATGTGATGGGCCGTAAGGGATCGTGACAACACTTTAATACCTTGTTTACTTGTAAGAGCAATCAAAGCCCTCTGTCTAAAGCAGTTGGAAGTGTCATTTTAAAATCTAGAAAGGGTAGACTGCATTCTGATCATGTAGAAAAGATACAAAATGCAATACAAAACATGGAAATAAGGGTAAAGTTGTAGGTGAGAAACCGGTTCAGGATTTCATATATGTTTATACAATTTTTTACATATAAGAATTACTTAGTACATTTCATACAAGTACCACTTCAGCCGGCATGCAACCGAACTGTGCATGTGTGGACCAGTGGCTGTTATAAGCACTAATCTGCACTTGTTTATAAACAGTGCTGACATGTGCATCTCCACTAGGCTTGCTGGGTCATAAACTTTGTCTCTCACAGCCTACCAGAAAGAGGTGTAGACCCCGGATTGTGGGCCTCCGGTTCGAACAGCCCTTTTTCGAAATGTCTTTTCTCTCCCAGGCATTTGTGAAGTTCCTGGAAAATCGATTGATTCTGCCTAACCTCAACCCTTTTCATAATCCTTACCCTAACCCTCCCCTTACATTAACCTAACCCTCTCTTCCCCACAGACTGACCCTAACCTTCCCTTCCTTGCAGCCTGACCCTAAGACTCCTCTCCACGCAGCCTAGCCCTAAAACAATCTTCCCCACAGCCTAACCCTAAGTCTCCCCTCCTCGCAGACGAACGTCATGCTTACCTATTCATTCATAAAAAAATTCACAATAGTACTATCTTCAAAATAGAGGCAGCAAAATATGAGCTTTCGGCTGCCTATATTAGTAAAATTCTATTATCGGACCGGAGACTGCATCCCCACACCCCAACAGTGCCTATGTAGACAGACACCATAGCAAATACTTAACCTGATTTATTGCCAGTAATCTTATAATTTTTAACCATTATTGAACTTCAGCCAGAGGTGGAGAATGGCCGAGGTAGCATCTATGAATCTGTTGTTACCAACACCAGCAAAGAAATGATGTGTTATAGTGACTATCCTTTTCCGGAGAACTTCCCCAATTTTCTGCACAACTCTAAGATGTTGGAGTATTACCGAAAATATGCAGAGAGATTTGATCTACTAAGATACATCCAGTTCAAGGTAAATAAAAAAAAGAGTAAGACAAATCAGAAAATTCTGTAATTGTAATTATTGTTTGGATGATTTTCAAACATTGTGATATATGCCATTAGAAAGTGAGAGGTGTAATATGTAATTTGGGGAGTGGGATGGAGCTGAAGGGGCAAGGAGCGATATATAATATGCAATGCAGGGAAAGTAGTGTTACTGGGGCTGGTGTCATTTTTAATAAAGGGAGAATTATGTTGGGAGAATGATGTGAGTGGAGATGGTTAATGGTGTATTATCAAATAAAGAAGAGTGGTATAACTTCGGGCTTATGTAATGAGTTACAGGAATAGTATAATATGCATTTAGGGAAAGTGATGTGACAGGGTGAATAGAGGGTTATAATATATTTAATAATGAGGTTAGAGGTATGATAAATTATACCATGATATGAGTATATGACTATATTGGAAGTTATAATATCATATGATGGGAGAGGGGTGTTTGGGGGGGGGTGTGTTACAGACTATCCAACATGACCCATTCCATTAGGTACAATTTAATCTGCTCCTGAGCTTCCAGCTGTCACTCACCTGGTTTAAATGCATTAACTGATATTTAACAAACTATATCTGTGGATACAAAGGATAGATAAATTCTATGGGTTAGCGTGGAGACTCAAGAGTAGAGCATTTTGTACCTAATGGAATGGGTCATGTTGGAGGGTATGGTATTATAAGTGTTAGGAAAGTAAAGAAAGCTAACTGAGGTAACTGATTGTTATAAAACAGAAAGTGCATCAGGGAAACTACATGGAGTGAGGAGAGAAAAATATAATGGAGCTGATTCAGACTTAAGAAGGAGCTTGAAATTAAGACAGAAAAGTTACTCTTGGGCAAAACCATGTTGATTTCAGGGGGAGTTAATTGTATTCATTGCATGCAGGGATATATCTTTGAATTAGTTTACTGCAGACAGATACTGACCAGTGTTTCTATTACACTGTTATTTAGACTTGGGATAGGAAACATCACCTCTCAACTCTAATACTGTTTGCAACAGATGAAATATGACTCCCCTGCAATCAACATGGTTTAGCCCAGGAGTAACTTTGCTCTCCTATTTTTAATCTCTGAATCAGGGTCGATGTAGGTAAATCGTTCTGAATGAGAGGAGTTAAAGAGTTATGAATCGAAAAACTTTTATGTTGTATTCTTAGGGAACTTGTTGCATATTGTAGGGGTGGAGTTATAAGAATTAAATCACATTAAATGTGATACTTTTGATTGAGGGATTAATTGGCTATATCCTGGGCTAAACCATGTTGATTGCAGGGGGAGTCAAGTTAATTGTATTCTTTGCATGCAGGGATATATCTTTGAATTGCTTACTGCACACAGATACTGATCAGCTTTACTATCACACTGTTATTTAGACTTGGGATAGGAAACATCACCTCTCAACTCTAATACCCTTTCAGACTGAAAACCCAGGTTAAACCTGGATCAGTCAACACGGCTTCTAGCCTTTCATACTGGAGCCGTGTCTGCCAAGACAGACAGTGCTCCCTATTACCCATTTTACATCTTTTGTATGGAACCCTGTGTTGAATAACCCTGGTTCTCCCTTTCACACCACAACACGGGTTAGGCTGACCCAGGAATAACCCTGGTATCGACCAGGGTCCCAGAGCCAGGGCAACAGACCCGGGTTTACCCTTTCACACTGACACCCGACCTAGGTTATTCCAAGGTTGATAGCTTGGTGTGAAAGGGGTATTATACTGTTTGCAATAGATGAAATATGACTCCCCTGCAATCAACATGGTTTAGCCCAGGAGTAACTAATTTCAAGCACTTACTTAAGTCTGGATCCAGCCCAATGTTTCCATTTAATCACATACCCCATATTTTTATGATAGGACTGTTGGAGTGTGAATGTTCAGAACTAAATTTAACAGCAGGAGGTGATACACAATTAATTCAGATTTTTTTTTAGCAGATCCTGCTGAGTTCTAGAAGTACAGTGGGTGTGTGCCCCATTTGTCACTAAAGTAATGTACCCTAGTCTTCCTGACCCTACTGTACTAGTAAAGGTAATTAACAAAGTAATAGGTAGTTAGTAAAGGTAATCCAAAAGTTGTTATATTTATTTCACTTTACAAGAGCCTCATATATGTACAGTCTGCATTATTATTTACAAAAAGATTTCTTAAAAATATTATAATGCTGCTGACAGTTAAATCAAGAGTCACTGAGGGCCTGAATCACACTTAAGAATATGCGTAGTTTTAAGTGCGTATATTTAAGAACGGATGCACTGCGCATGCGTAGTAAGTTTTATACGCTGTTTACATTGGACTTACGCATGAAATTACGTACTTATACATTACACACTTAAAATCTCTAGGTTCGTAATAACATACGCAAAAAGGGGCGTTCTGTGAATAAGTAACTCGGGGTGGAGAGAGCCATTTAAATGACCTAATGAAGGTGCGGTTATGCAATTAAGTTCCTAAGTTCTATCCCTACGCATTCAAATGCGAACCTACAGTTAATGGACCCCTATGGCACTCGTAAGTCACATAAGAACCTAAAAACCGGGGGCGTGCTGAGGGAGTTTCATTGCTATTAGGTGCGTATATTTAGGTACCTATCGCATTCTTAAGTCTGAATCAGGACCTGAGTGTGGAACATGACTAGCAGAGAGTGAGGCAGTAGAATAGACTGGATAAATAGGATTTGTGTAGGAGAATTTAGGTAGAGTAGATGGATTGTACATTGTCCTATACCTAAGGGTGCATTATGATCAGTCACACAATATTGAATCATCCCCTTTTTCATTAATTTTAATGATATCAGTCATGCATCAGTCATTAGTAATGGAAAATAATTGATGGCTGAAGGCAATTAAGTTCATGTGTGTTTACCTATAGTCATAACTATTATGTGTGTATTGTAGACTTTGGTTCTCAGTGTAAAGAAACATCCAAATTTTGCCAGCACAGGAGAATGGATTATTATCACTGAAAAAAATGGAAAGCAAGAGACAAGTACATTTGATGCTGTTATGGTGTGTAATGGCCACCATACAGATCCATACTATCCACTGGAAGCTTTTCCTGGTAAGTACCGATTGCATAAGCTTTTGTCTTTCAGTTTCTGTACAATAGTTTAATGAGAGGAAGCTTCATGCTCACTGCTAAACAACACAAGGTATACACCACGTAGACCTGCTCTAACAGCGGGCCGGTGCGCAGTGACGCCCCCATCAGTTCAAGCCCTTGTTGTACAATTAGCATTACCTCTTCCCACCTAACATACTTGCTGTATGCATCCTGTCCTGTGGCCCCTGTTGAAAAGCATAGAAGTCCAACATAGAGGTCTAAAACCTGAGGACTAGGGATGGCACATTGAAAGAAAACATTGGTAGTGCCAATGGTTTTCAAACATTGTTTAGGTTCTGGAAGCGATGTTGACTAATGTTTCTAGTTTAAAAGTCAACTTACTGCTTAATCATATAACACACTTATAAACTTCTAAAATTATGCTTAATAGTAAAATATGTTTTTAGGATAAATGAAACTTGTTATTGAGAGAAAAGAAAACATGAATCATTAACAAGTAAAATAATAAAACAATTCAATGCTGCTCACACAGTGTTATTGCATTAAAAACTGTATATACAGTACAATATACATTGAACCTCTGCATTTTGGTGTTTCTTGTTTTTTTTAGTCTTTATTTTGTTTTTGTTTTTGCAATATAGGAGTTTACTATTAAGGTAGATTAAATATGGTCAACAACACAGAGGGGAAAAAGTAGCTTCCCCTTAATCCTATTCTTGGTTTTACATTTTGCCATCCTTAGAAAACTATTCTGAAGGAATCAAAGTGTCAACAGTTGTTAAAAATTGTCTCCATTATCTTAATTTGTTAGGGCCGGATTCACACTTAAGAAGTTTGTGCTTCTTAAGAGCGTGTAAATAAGAAATGAGCTACTAAGCATGCGTAGTAACTCATTTATGCAATCTACGTACTATTTCTACATACGTAGAGTGAGAGGTCCGGTCTTCAAATCTTTTGTATTCTCCTTCTTAAGAGGGAGAATATGAACTGGAACTCAGGGAATCCCTATAGAACTCTTAAGTGCCCTAGGTTCTTAAAAAAAAGGGGGAGGTGACGGGGTTAGGAAGCTTTAAGATAGGTGCGGATACATGCTTATATATATACCTTCTTAAAGTCTTCTTACGTGTGAATCTGACCATTGGGTTCTCACCATCACATGGTTAAATATCGACCATTAGAACCATCTGATATTTTCAATGAAGCATCAATTGATTCCCATTCCTACTGAAGACCCAGATCCATGCTGACATTTTCTTGAATCTGGATCTGGATTCTACATTTTCTTAAAGATGGATCTGTTTTGAAGTTACTAACGCACAACATGTAAACATTATCCGTTTCCCATTTGTGCTAGTAATTTTCCAAGTTATTGCAATTACAATTTAAGTTATTGGAAGCGGGAGTATAACATCTTCATCCATATATCAGATTTATCATGTGACAAAAAGAATAATTACATTTCATCTTATTTTCTTTCAGGCATAAATAAATTTAAGGGGCAATATTTTCATAGTCGACAATACAAAAATGCTCAAGCATTTAAAGGAAAGCGAGTTGTTGTCGTTGGAATGGGAAATTCAGGAACTGATATTGCTGTGGAGCTAAGTCGTGTTGCAGCTCAGGTATGATAAACAAGCATAGAGAAACTCCAAATATTAAGGAGCACTTGTACTGCTACTGTACATATTAGCTTGTATATTTTGCTACAAACAATATCATTTTAACATTCAACATTTTATTGCTGTACAATTTTTTGCTGTATGCAACTGTATAAACACAGATTGAACCCCATTTAGCTACATAGATGTTGTTGGAGTTTGAATTTAATGATAGTCCAACAAGATTTAATAAAGTCACCAAAGATGAACATTAATTTATTACACATGTACAGACAGACAGAAATACATTAATACTGCAAGTAGTCAACAGACCCAATCTAACAATAGAACAACAGCAAAATGGACATCAACACATGACATTCCGTGATGGTAAAGCCTAAACAGATTACATCATGAAGCAGAAAGCAGACAGAAACTAATTTAAATGTGAGAACACTCATTATATCACCAGAATGCATATTCTACGAAAAAGAGTGAGAATAAGAGTTATAAAGAGATATCGGACCAGATTCACAACCCCGTAATTTTTAACATATGGGCTTAATTTTACGATTCTAGCTACTACGCATGCGTAGTAACTATTTTATGCTAACTATGTAGCGTTTCGTAGATTGCGTACATGCGAATCCGGCCCATCATTAGTTATATAACCCATCCATCTTTACAGGATCCAAACAGTCTTTTGACTGCTTCCATCTGCAACACACACACACACACACACTCTACTACTCAAAATATTCCAAGCCGATTTATGGACTAAGGGCTCTATTTATAGACGGCATATAAATTTGGAGAGTGATAGTGATCCAGGCTCGCTTATCATCGCAGCGAGCTGGGACACTTCCCTCCCCAGATTTATAAAAACTCACCATCGTTGCGCAGGATCCCGATGTCCTGTGAGTGAAGATGCAGTATCTTCACTGTTAAAATCCTGCACATGCGCCGTACGCTCTCGGCGCATGCGCGGGATTGGCAAAAGGAATCGAGCGGATTCCTTAATGCCTTTTTTTTTATTCTTTGCAATCTCCCTGAACCACCAATGTTTCCCCCCCTTTCATATATATATATATATATATATATATATATATGTCTGTCTCTCC
>WWET01000393.1:412189-430355 GCA_011038615.1 Limnodynastes dumerilii
GGGAAACATTGGTGGTTCAGGGAGATCGCAAAAAATAAAAAATAAAAGCATTCAGGAATCAGCTTGATTCCTGTCACTTACCCCTGTCTGGACCAATCAGGGATGGAGGGGGGCGGAGTAAATCTGTCTATCGCAGGGATCTCCCTGCGGACAGCTCCTAACGCCAGTTAGGTTTACACTGGGAGTGGAGTGATAAAACTCTGCTTCCCAGCTGTATAAATAGGAGACCCTGCTGGCCTGCATTAGGAAGAACGGGCCAGCGATGGTCTCTGAACGCTATCTGCATCGCCATGGAAACTAGAGTTTCCATTGGCAATACAGTATTACTAAATAAGAAAAACTACATTTTTAAGTGACAGGGGCAGTTTTATCTTAAAAACTGCCCCTATCACTTAAAAATGAAGTCTATAAAGAGAGACCCAAAACTTAATTGATTTCTGATTGGTTAATTTGAGGGGGGAGTTTAAAATAGTCCTTAGAAATGGTGTTCATGTAGAAACAACTGTTAGACCACCTGCAGTGCTTCTGATAGAAAATTCCCTTATTGTGCAAATCTTCCCACAGACATCTTGGGCCAGATTTACTAAGCTGTGGGTTTGGAAAAGTAGAGATATGTTGCTCATAGCAACCAATCAGATTCTAGTTGACATTCTCTAATATGTAATAGTTAAGTGAGATCTAGAATCTGATTGGTTTCTAAGGGCAACATCTACACTTTTCAAAACCCGCAGCTTAGTAAATCTGCCCCCTTGTCTCTTGGTTCATTGTTACAAGTTTGTAGATGCTATTGTCTCCACTGCTCTGATAATTAAAACCAGGGAAATCCAGTTGCTTAATTAACATATGATTTCCATTTCAGGCTACATGTATATGAAAGGGCAGGATATACTGGCTCTGTTTAAATTTAACATCCAAAGCTGTAATTAATTATTTTAAATGTATTTCATAATTTTCTACCAATTATATTTGTATTAATTCCAAACTGATATGACTTAATTATTAATGTTTATGATTCCATACAGGTTTCAACAATGTTGACACCACACCTAAGCCAGGCATAAAATAGAGTATTTAACAGTGTGGGAGACCTAAATGACAGATCCAAACTTAAGATGCCGCTGTACTCAAACTCCAAGCACAGTGGCAGCAGATTTCTGGTAGTGCGTAGGGCTGTACTGTCAGCATACATTACCCCTTCCACATAAAGAAAGTGCATACAACCCCATACTGCCCCAGTAATGATCGCAGTACTTTTCTCTGCACTGCATGTCTTTTGTTTACCTTTGTTGATCACATGACCTTTTTTAAGTGCCCAGAACTTCCTGGTTTTCAGTCTTTGCTGCAGGCATTAGTTCACAGGTGTGGCTCAGTCCCTTGCTGGAACTTACTGATCAGAAGCTCCTCTGACATACCCTCACTGTAAGAGCAACAGGAATCTTTGCCTTCATATATTTGTCCTTGAATTATCTTGTGTGTTGTGGCTCCCTGGTTCCAGGTCCTATCTCCAGTCCTTGGTCGCAGTTTTCTGATCCCAGTTCCTGTATTCCTGAGTCTTTGGTTCCTGCCTGTATCTCCTATGTTAGCACAGTGCTCAGCTGATCTCTGCATGATTCAGTCCAAGTAGTCTCTCCTACGCTACCTATCTTCACTACTCCTGCAAACTCTGGATCCCGTCCACCATCTTGGTATCTGTGTGCTTTCCAGAGGGCCACGACCTGCAGCTTTCCTGCAGCCAAGACCATCCCCACCATCAGGGGCTCTGGTGAACACCAGGTTTGCGGTTGGACTCTGGGCCAATTCATGACACCCACCAATAGAAACAGTACCAGGATTGAATTCTGAATCCAGGTCCATTCTGGGAATGTTGTGCACATGTACTGCTTACAAATGTAGGCATTTTCCAATCCTATTGATCGAGAGTTGTTAAAGCTAGATTGAGCTGCAGGGATGTGGAGGGAAACAAACGTAACATCCGAAACCTTTATGCATTAAGAGGTGGTATGTTGTAGTTTATGTCTAAATTAGAGTTTAAATTAAAAACTGTTCAGTATTGTCAGCCAAAATTTACCCTGCATGGTAAAAAATTACTTTTTGTGCTGCTGCTCCTAACACTAGATCCACCCATGCATAATGTGCACATTATTATATATTATGTTAGAGCCATTAGTTGTGTTTTGTAGACAACTCTAAGTAGAAAATATTATATGTAAAGATACTTAGCTCATATATACTCATAGGGATTTATGCTAACAATGACACCTCTCAATTAAACTGTTTAATAAAGTAAAATAGTAGCTGTTAAGTTTTTATTGTTCTCATATTTGCACATTGGTGAAATGGTTTTATGTTTGATCTCAAACCAGCCTGTTGTGTAATCTGAATCATCTACATATGTATCTAGGTGTTTCTAAGCACACGGAGAGGATCGTGGGTTATGAGCCGTGTATTTGAACACGGTTATCCTTGGGATATCTGCTTTGACACGCGTTTTCAGAACTTGATCAGGAACACATTGCCCTCATATGTTGTCATGCGGCTGACAGAGAAGAAAATGAATGAGTGGTTTGATCATGCCAACTATGGACTCCAACCACGTGACAGGTACAATCCTACTTTACTTTACTTTGTCTATTTTAATTATATACTAAGGGCATGCTTAGGTCCTCACACTCTATCCAGATTTCTGAACCAACCGTTTTATATGGGGAAATCTCTAGGTGGTTTACTAAGTAGCACTTGTGTCTCACAGAACTGAGGTCATGAGTTTGATTCCTGGACAAGGCATTACCTGTGTGTAGTTTGTATGTTCTACCTGTGTCTGTGTGAGTTTGCTCTGGGTGCTCCGGTTTCCTCCCACGCTCCAAAAACATGCTGGTAGGATAATTAGCTGCTGAATAAATTAACCTGTGTGTGTGTATATGTCATGGTTGCCTACTTTTGAAAAATTATTTCAGGTAGAAAAGTAAAAAGCATAGAGGCGGTCCCTGTGTCGCCAGGGGGGAGTAGCTTGTGGAGGTCCATGCGTCCCCAGGGGGGAGGGGGGGACTGACTGTATATGAGTCAGGATACTGACTCCAAGCGCATTTGAAGTGGAGGTCTGGATCTGGTCCAATATTATGATAAGATTAGGGCTGGATCCTAACTTCAGATTGATTTGTGATCAGATGAGGAAGAATGGATGTGTCAGATGTGTGGATGTGTAAGTACCAGCAGGGCCACTGAAGAGGGCAGAATGGATGTGTGAGTACCTGCAGGGCCACAATATTAAAACATTTGTATGATTACTCCTCTAGCCACTCCCCTTGTGCCAACAGACTTCCTATACCCTAGCTTAACTTCCTGTGAACATAAAATGGTGACAGTTTGGATGTCTGAATGAGTACGCAGAGTGTTGGCACACCAAGATCTAACCACTTGTGCACACACTAAAGCAACTCGTTCCCCTTTCAGAAATGTCATTGCTTTTAAGTCTGGTTATGTATCATAGGTCGCAATCAGCTAAATCTGCAAACCCTCCAACATGAGCCATTTTGTTAGGTACAAAATGCTCTGTTCCTGAGCTTCCAACAATCAATTAACCTGGTAACCACCTGTGCTGAAAAGAAAAATGGTTTTAAACATCAGTTAATTAATTAAAACTGGGTGAGTGACAGTTGGAAGCCCAGGTGCAGAGTATTGTGTACCTGATTGAAGGGGTCATGTCGGAAGTTCTGTATCAGGTAGCACAGATGAGTGAGCATACCCATATACAAAAGTAGAAGAAATGAGATCTAAATGCATGGAGATGAGTGGAAAATTGGAAATAAAGAAAGCGTTATGCTATTAATGATATTCTCAGATCTGTTGTGCGGTATTATATATAATATTCAGTCCATCCAGTACACAGCTTGGGTAATAAGGTTTAAGTAAAAGCTTATCAGGATCATGTGGAGACCTAAAGGAGCAAGTATCACAATTTTTGACCAGAAAGATGTTTCTATGGCAGCTGAAGGTTGGACATTGGTAGATGGAGGGGTGGCACAAATTGGGGAAAAGAGTATAATTCACTCCTGCCAAAACTAAGAGGGCCATAAAAGCAGGGAACCTTCTGTAAGGGATGCTGACCAGCAGGTCACTGATAAGCCTGCATGTCTGAGCTTTTGACTCTGAGTCATGAAGACATATCAACAGGGGCAGAACTAAGTTGACCAGCTTGTTCCAAAAAAGGTGGCAAGGGCCTGAATCTAGATGGGGGTATAGTGGCATGCACCCCCTGTCTGTCCTGGATGCAGTGCAGACAAGCTATCAGAGGCTGGCAACTTAGAACAGCACTCAGCAATTATGTATGAGTTCTGTTTATAAATACATTGCTAGTTGTTCTCAGCTGCTGGCAATGCATTTATAAACAGCGCTCAGCATTTATACATTAAGTGCTGATCGCTGTCTTAAGCTGCCAGCCTCTGACAGCTTGCTCTATGTTCTATGAGTGCAGGAGGAGGAAGATGCCATGGGCCCCTCTCTCCTCAAATTGTTGTGTGTTATTGTAAAATCCGATCTTGTGTTTTTTATTTGACAGTTCTCAATTTAAAGAGCCTTTGTTTAATGATGAGCTGCCAAGCCGCATAACCTGTGGATATGTGGTGGTGAAGCCAAATGTGGAAGAATTTACTGAAACGGCTGTAAAGTTTGATGATGGGACTATTGAGGAAAATATTGATGCTGTCATTTTTGCTACTGGATACAACATCTCCTTCCCCTTCTTGGAAGAGTCCATCGTTAAAGTTGAAAATGATAAAATAAATTTGTACAGACACACATTTCCTGTAAACATGGAAAAACACACATTGGTTGTCATTGGCCTCATTCAGCCTCTTGGTCCAATCATGGCGTGTTCAGAAATGCAGGCTCGCTGGGTGACCAGAGTCTTCAAGGGTATGGCGCTGTCAAATAACTATATATTCATATTTTTAGATACTGAATTGTATGAAATTATTATAAATATAATTTGATATAGAAAAGATGCCGTTTACTTCTATATAAAATGTTAATATTGTGCATGTTCTACCCTGTGGAACTCTAATCTACAAATTACTTTTTGGAACAATTATTTCATGGCAAACACTGTATTTCTATTCCAGGTTTGTGCAAACTGCCACCACCGGAAGAAATCACGAAGGAGAATGAGAGGAACAGACAAATTTCAATAAAGAGGTATTTCTAGATTTTTTTATTTTTTTTTACAAACAAGTTATATGGATATTTAACCTCCAAATAATTAGTGCATTTGGACTTGCTTTATCATGTGTCATCATCATTTGTCTGTTTTAATGACATTTTATTTTAACTAACATTTCTTGTGTATGTTTTTTTCTGGCACAACAGGAGTATACAGTATATACTGTATATGCAGTATATTTTCTAGAAAGGACTTATGTAACACCACCTTCTCACCATCTCTATGGAATTTAGGAAGCATCCTAAATTTGCAATCACTCCATTTTCTAGCAGAGCTAATAGAAAGCTTCCATTACACAATGGCAGCCTTCAAATAAGAGTAAAAAGTATGCCTACTTGTAACAATCTGTAACAAGGGGCTTAATACAGCAATAATAGCATATTCTGTACACTAACCACCACTGCGGAGGCTAACGTATAGAAATTTGTAATCCAGACTTCCATACGTGCAAGGGGAGTGCTCAGTTCACTGCCGGCTCTTCTGTATGCAGGACCCTGCATGTGGAAGGGCACCTGTGGAATGGTAGGTCGTATGTTAGGGCTTTGGAAGCACTTATTGTACGATTAACATTCCAAATTCCGCCAAAGTGGCCCGGCCCCATTTGCGGAGGCTGATTTTCCACATGGAGTGCAGCATCATACAGCTATGTTCAATGCGCAGTACTTGGGTACATTACGTACATAAGTCAGCTTTCGTTATTAATGCAGGATCAAGCCCAAGGAGAAGGTAGTGACTGCACTATTGCTACTGCACTCCCTTTAAACAATCTGCTATTACAGAAGTCCAAATATCTGATGACCTATACCCTATTACACAATAATAGGGTTATAATGACACAGGAGTCTATCAATAAATGTAAAAAACAAAAAACAAAAATTACTATATTACTTTGGCAACGGGGTTTACTTGCTGCTGCCATTATCAGATTTTTGAGACTGATACCACCGACAGCTGTATCAGCACTGAAATTTGTGGGAATAAAAAATATTTCTATGGGGAGCGGGTACTATGGCAAAAGGTCCTATTCCACAAGGTACCCTTCACAATAGTAAATAGTACTCTCCCCGATGGGCTTAGGCTGCTAAAAGGAAAAGGGTAGGGTTAGGTTTCAGGATATGGAGGGTTAAGGTTTGGCTGCTAGAAGGGAAAGGTTTGGGTTAGGCTGCAGAGAGGGACAGTTAAAACAAGGGGAAGGTTAGGGTTAGGCTGCAGAAAGTGGACAGTTAAAACAAGTGGAAGGTTAGAGTTAGGCTGCAGAGAGGTGATGGTTAAGGTTAGGCTGCTAGAAGGGAAAGGTTAGGGTTAGGGTGCAGAGAGTTGCCCGGTAAAACAAGGGGAAGGTTAGAGTTAGGCTTTGGAGAGGGGACGGTTAAGGTTAGGCTGCTAGAAAGGGAGGGTTTGGGTGCAGGTTAGGGGAAAATACTACATGTTGCCGTTGGAGTATTCCAATCCTCATTGCTCGCGGTGTCCACGCTTTCTCAACTGGAAAAGGTGGAAAAGTGCCACTGTCGCTGTTGCATTGCAAGGAAATGATCTGTCAAAAATCAGATCATCACAGCCATATCCACATCCATATGGTATATTTTTTGACAAATCTGATAATCAAATAATAATTTACCATCAGGGGCCAGATTTACAAAGCTGCATGAAAAGAAAAGTAGAGATATTGCCCATAGCAACCAATCAGATTCTAGCTCTCACTTTCCTATTACATACTAAAAAGGAAAAATGAAGATGTTGCCCATAGTAACCGAATGTCCGCTTACATTCTTTAGTATGTAATAGGAAAGTGCGAGCTAGAATCTGATTGGTTGCTATGGGTAACATCTCTACTTTTCCTTTCCCACAGCTTTGTAAATCTAGTCCCAGATGTTCAGGTGTTGTGGGAACAGCATGACTTGGAATCCAAAAGCCACTAATATTTGTCTTTTTTTCTAATTCTACCCATACAGATTTGGAACAATGAGAGAAAACAGTATACAGCAGGATTTTATTGAATTTCTGGATGATCTGGCTACAGACATAGGCTGTAAGCCCAATCTTTTGACATTATGGCTGACAGACCCCCTGCTAGCACTGACACTTTTCTTTGGCCCTTGTACACCAGTACAGTTCCGTCTTACAGGTCCAGGTCAATGGCCCATGGCCAGGAAGCAAATCATGAGCACTTGGGATCGTATTTTAAAGCCAACAAAGACTCGTGTGTTAAAAACACATGAACAGAAATCAAAGTCAATGATCTATATATTCGGGGCATTAGGCATCCTTGCTCTGCTGTTGGCTTTGGTTTTCTACAGAGATTAATTTCTAAAAACATTATATATATATATATATATATATATATATATATATAGCAGTGTAAGCTGCCATAAGGCCCGCACGCGATGAGAGGATTGACAGGGGGTGTGCACTCCCCTCTCACTTGCGTAATTACAGACCCCCGCACGCACAGAACGGAAAACATGCGGGGAGTCCGATCCAGTGTTATTATAACATATAAAATATATATATATATATAAAAGCCACTCTGCTCCTCACCGTTATACACATACACAGCAGTGTCCACACCGTTGTGACGCTACAGCGCATGTGTATGGGTCAGGTGCAGAATTGCTCTCAAAATGTCCCTAAACTTCCCAGCCACCTGCCAGTACAAAGTGTCCAACCATCCTTCACCTCTCTACCCCGAACCATCATCAAGTCCTCCTTCACCTCTCTACCCTCACCATGCCCTTCTCTCCCTTCTATAACCAAATTGTCCTCCTGCTCCACTCCCCCGTCCAGGCTCTCCTCCCCCTGGGCACCACTGTCACTCACCCACTTCCCCAGACACCTGGTGAAATTCCCTGAAGCTCTGTGAAGCAGAAGCCATCCTCCAATACCAGCGCAGCAGCTGCCACACCATAAACAGCAGCACGGACCGTGCTCGTGTTCCAGGAGCGGAGCTAAGAAGTGGCACAAAGACCCAACGGAGAAAGAAGAGCCAAGACCAGGGGAGTGGGTAAACAGCTCCTTCCTGTGTGTGCTCCCCCAGATCCCACCTCCATTGCTTATTTTCCGTCATTTTGATAGGCATTTGCCTAGTACTATACATAAATACTATATATAATACTATGATATTCATATTATAAAAATGGAACTCTGAGGGGTCAATTTACAGTGGCCATATTCTTATCTAAAAGTACTAAAACAGAAGGTTTTTTATTTTACTTTTAATTAAGAAATTAACTTCCTCCTTATTTGGAAATAGAAAAACCTTTTGTCGTCTTCTGGCTGCAGCTGCCGTTGTCCTTTGGCTCCTGCAGCGTCTGACAGAACCGGCACATTTATGTCTAGATTGAAGATGCAATTCCAGTAACCACCAATGATTTCTATTTGTAAAACATAGTTGATTGATTAGTGGTAGTGCATCTGCATCCTGAATATTACTGTCAGTCTTCAATAACCAGATACTGCAAGTGCTGAAGGGAATGCCATGAGAGCATTTCACTTAGATTTGTTTAAAAAATAAAATAATTTAGCAAATCTGGGAATCACATTCAGCAGCTTGCTAGATGTATTTTCCATTAATGGTCCACCAAACTATATGTCAGGACCGTCTGACCATATTACCACAAAATAAAATAAATTGACATCTAATATGGGGCCATATTCTAAAATACACAGAGCTGACAATTAGCCGTTGGCTGTGAGTAATTTTTAAATGGGTGTCCGCTGCGGCAAACCAAACCCCCCACACACACAGTGCTACCTGTGCCACCCTCGTGGGACTGGTGATTGAGGGGCCTGTTGTTGCACAGACTAAGGACAACTCTTTGAAGTGGTAGTTTGCTAAGTGGAGCTTCCGTAAAGGGTCTTGCAAGATGATGTCATCTCATAAGGCCTTCACTGCACAATGCCGGTGGGTGGGATGTGCAGAAAAGGCTTGTGTGATGATAAAATCTAGCAAGACCTTCCCTATTGCATCTTGATCCACCTTGCACTCCTTTGTTGCGCCACTGCTCTGCCTCATTTCAGGGTGTGTGTGGAGGCATGGTGCTAAAGACAGAGACAAGTCATTGCAGAGGTGAGTGAATAAGTCCAACCATTGGAAATTTATAATGTACTTCAGGGAGTCCCAAAAATTCGGGCAGTTCTCCCGGTCTTCCGGGAGAGCCTGCAAATCTCCCACAAGGGACTTGAGGCCTCAAATCCTGCCTCCCTGTCTGGCAACACTAGTATCCTAGCGGTGCTACGGACAGGGAGGGACTTGATGACACAAATTGCATTATCAAGCCCAGCCCCCATTCCTATTAAACACAAAAAGGGGTAATTAATAGTCAAGGGGTGAGGCTTAATTATATGATTTGCATAAATTGTGTAATTAAGCCCCGCCCCCGCATGCATCTATGGCTTCTCTTTGGGATCTCCCAGAGGGAAGCTTTTAAAAGACGACAACCCTGATGTAGTTTTATGGATTTGTTGTTTATAAAATATTTGTAAAACTATATGTGGTATTTAGAGTATGTTTATAGTATGACTGTTACATAATTTATTTTTGGAAAGAGAAAACTAATTGATATCTGGAATCTTTCTAATTGATTATGGTTTTAATGTCACTTTGTTTTGTATTTTCCTTCTTCACACATTATTTTTAAATATTAGCGCTAATAAAGATAAGATTCCATTATGCCTTTTAACATACATCAATGACCCATAAATGTTTGAGTGCCGCCAGGTCATTACACTCTTTTCCTTTCTTCTTTTGTATATATTATGTTAATTTGTATATTGGTCTTGCATTAAGCATTATAGACCAGATCCAGACCCCCGCATGATTTCCGTACGTGTGGGGGTATTAAAGTACACACGGAAGAAGGGAGTGAACTCCCCCAGTCACTCGCCTCTCTCATACAGAGATTGTGCGACTCAAGCAGAGGTCCTCCCAACCACTGATCTGCTAATAACCACCTAATCCCTCCCCTACTGTAATATTTAAATGCTTCCCCCCCATCTTGGCCGGCGCAGGGGAAGAACATCCCCTTTCATCACAATTCCTATCGTACAGAACTAAGTGCATGCTCCCTCCCCTCAAAACTGCGTGTGTAAGTGGGTTTGACGTTCACAAGTCTGGATCTGGTCCTGTATTTGTATCATTTTGTAATTGGCCAATAATTGATTTCTACAGAGCATATAGTTCCTGGTGCGATTGTTGATTTCTTGTATGATAGTTTAGTGGGAGTGTGGTTTGCTGGTAATTTTGCAATTACTACAGCTGAATGCAGTTATCCGCCGACAGGTAAGTCATTTTACCTAACCCCACCATTAACCCTTTTCTAACCCCACCAATAACCCTTTCCTAATGCTCCGTTTTCCTTCTTTAGCCCTAATCTTAATTCTCCATGCCCTGCAGCCTAACCCTAACCCTCCATGTCCTGCAGCCTAACCCTATCTTAAGCCCTAACCATAACCCTTAGCCCGCTGCACTGCCGCAGCCTGACCCTGACATATTCATATGAAGCTGTGGATGATGTATTGAAAAAGCTGGAAACCATATTAAATGTATCCCACAAAGGCCAGATCCACACACACACACTTTGCCATACACACACAATAAATTCACAAAAAAACACCCAGATCTACACTATATTTCACACAAAAATAGAAACCATATAAAATGTATAGAAAAAAATCAAGATATACACATACACTTATTTACCCTGACTTCACACAAAAACAAAGTTCATGGGCCAGATTTACTAAACTGCGGTAAAGGGAAAGTGGAGATGTTGCCCATAGAAACTAATCAGATTCTAGCTGTCACTTTCCTATCACATACTAGAAAATGTCAGCTGGAATCTGATTGGTTTCTGTGAGCAACATCTCCACTTTTCCTTTCCCACAGCTTAGTAAATCTGGCCCCATGTGTTTGTCCAGATCTTGCTTTTGTAGCACGTTTTCAATGCATGTGCTATGGTTTCTGGCTTTTCCTGTGTATATAGTGTAGATCCAGATGTTTTTATCAATGCATTCAATTTGCTTTCTCAATATACTTTTTACTATATGTGCTATATTCTTTTACTAGGTCCGGTGTTTGTGCTGCTGCAGTGCTGGTGAAAAGACTGGGCCTGATTCACACTTAAGAAGCTTCTGCTTCTTAAGTGCGTATCTGGCCAAAATGACCTACTGCACATGCGTATTAGGTCATTTACGCTATCTACGTACCAGATCTTTACGTAGATAGCGTAGGTGCAGTCTTTAAAGACCACATTCAGGGATTTTCGTCAATAGAGGCCAAAGTGGGAGGTATTTAGATTAGCCAGGGAGGGCAGGGAGGTGCAATGTCCATACAGACATTGCGCAGAGAGATAAGGTAGCCCTATGGCACTCGTAAGTGCGTCATTAAGCCCCGCCCCCTGCATGCATCGCTAGCTTCCCTCCAGGTTCCCCCAGAGGGAAGTTGGCAAAAGTCGGCAACCCTGATCTAACTCACTCTTATCTGTAAATCAGGTCCATTATTGTAAACTGTAGGGTGGTACAACTTGCCAGAAAGTGACTGGAAATGAATGTTACTGATGTTAACAATACTGTAGGAACAAAAATACATACAAATTATATGATTTTATCCATTAAAAAAAATACAGATCCAAAACCAACACATTTCAGAGTGGTTTTGGTAAAGCCAGACAAAGATTTAGAACCAAAACCAAGACACAGGGGTTAGTGCTCATCTCTAACATTCATATACATATGTAATACATTGTGTTAAAGAGGTAGGATGATATAATATAAATTGAAATCACAGAGACGCCAAACTTCTGAGCAAGACTCTCTTACCTTTATGTCTGTCTTCTAGAATCCAGCCATGTTTTAGTAATGTGTTCTCCCTTGTAAAGTATATGCTGTCACTATATAAATAAATGTTACTAAAGACAAATAATATATTGCATCCGAGATTATATATTGTATTGTACATCATATATTTTTTTGTAGAAAAGAACTAGAACTATGAGCAGTTACCTTTAGTCACAGTAAAAGTTAATAAAAACATTAACAATAAAGTTTCTTGTCATCCCTGGTATTGTAAAATCGATAATCAAATATATTTTTTATTTTTAATAAACTGTTTTATTTTTTACTTGTATAATAAAAATAATATTAAAATATACAGAAATTATCATTGTCATAAAAACATTTAACCATTACATTTTCTATATTAAATACTGTACTTTTATTTATCTATTTGTAATTTTTTTTGATTGTTACACAAATATATAGTTATCGACAATGTAGGGAGGATTGAAGTCACAAATTAGATCTAAGTTGCAGTTTAAGAATGTGTTCAAAACTACACATTAAGGCCCGGATTCACACAGCCGGACGTATTGCACATATACGTCTGTAAATTACTGATAATAGCTACTTTAAAACCGCATATACGCAATCTACGTGACGAAACGATATTCTTGGATATTGAGAATTCATACATGCCCTAATGCTGCGTTTATTGGAGAGCTGTGTTAAACAGACCCTTTAAAGAACTTTCAAGAAATTTCAGCACCAGATGTGTCTTGAGTTTGGCAAAGTAAACATGTCAACAATTGTACATGTCATGTGGGTTATGATTTCTACACTGAACGCTTCATGTTTAATTAAATGTTTCTCTTTAACATCACCAACAGTATTAGTAATAGTGGACCGGATTCACAATTAAGAGTGTTTTCCAATACATACACATATCTCACACTATCCAGACATCTTATATATAATACACACACATATCTCACACTATCCAGACTCCAGATATCTTATATATAATGCACACACATATCTCACATTATCCAGACATCTTATATATAATACACACACATATCCCACACTATCCAGACTCCAGACATCTTATATATAATACACACACATATCACACACTATACAGACATCTTATATATAATACACACACATACCTCACACTATCCAGACTCCAGACATCTTATATATAATACACACACATACCCCACACTATCCAGACTCCAGACATCTTATATATAATGAACACACATATCTCACACTATCCAGACTCCAGATATCTTATATATAATGCATACACATATCTCACACTATCCAGACCAGTGCTCAAAGTGGAAATTTAGAAGTGGGTGTATGGAAATTTCAGCACCAGATGTACCTTGAGTTTGGCAAAGTAAACAGGTAAATGTCATGTGGGTCATTCTCTACACTGAACACTTCATGTTTGATTAAATGTTTCTCTTTGACATCACCAACAGTATTAGTAATAGTAATAGTATTATTGGTGTAATAATCCAGAACTACGTCGATGCGCTGTGCTTACTAAAGCACAGCGTATCGGCGTTCACTCTCCCAGACACTCCCCCTGTGCAAGCGTATTTTCCCTCGCTTACATCGGCTGAAGACTACCCTAACTTCAGTTGGCCTAAGCAAGGGAAAATACGCTCACACATGAGCGTTGGTACGCTAAGCCCTCCCTACATCATTAAACTAGTTCCCCCGCCCACCTTCACTAACCTTAACTAGTAACGCTGGGGGACACCCCCACCAGCGTCACTATGCAGCTCCTACGGACGCGCGATCGTTGATCGGACGTTGCCGTAGCTACGCCGGGCAGCATTTGCCCGGCGCATGCGCAGATTAGCTTTTCAGCCGATCTTATGCTTACGCCCGCCATAGCTAGTACGACGGGCGTAGTTCTGGATCAGGCCCATTATGTCACATTTTAAGACAATGCCTCAAGTTGTTTTTATATTTTACTGTATGTGTAGACACAAATAACATTTATTTGAACTTTTTGATACAATGAAGATTATAAATAAAGGCAGTAGATTTCTAAACTTATCTAATTTGAACGGTCTTATGTTTGTTTTCGTATACAAAATTATTTTTGGAAGCACACAACCTAAACTAAGTAGAAACATTTGAACATTTGTGTTTAGAACTAGGTAGTAGTAGTTGTAGTTGAAAGATCATCATGATCATCTTGGGTATCATTCTAGAAGCTCCCAAACACATTTCATGCCTGTCATGACATTTGCTGTCTTTTTTGTCTGTCTTGAGCAACAAGCAGTGAAGTCTGCATGTTGCCGACCTTTCCCTGGCCAAGCTCGAACATAGCTTTCTGGTTTGAACATTTCAAGTGGGGGACCAACACATTTCAGAAAAATAAGTTGGGATGTTGTTTTAAGGGACAATGAACTTCTGATGTTTGTCAAAATGTCGTTCATTGAGCTGAAGCAGCGCTCATATTCAGCTGTCGCTATTATAATTGTGTTTAACACATCAACTGATTGTTTGAGTCTGTCTGGTATAAAGTGCTCTTCTGTCTGTGATAAGTCACTGACATATTCTCTAAATCCACCAACTGTTCCTTGGACCTCAGATATTTTAAACCAGACACAAAGTTGTTTTATTGAATTGTCTCCAAAACAAATGTCTGGGTTGATGGGCCATCTTGTCTTATCTAGCACTTCTGTATATTTTAGTAGGATTTGATATTTATTTTTGTCTTCATCTGGCTGGAATGCACCTAATGCACAGTGGGATTAACGAGTGGTGAACATGCGCTCTTCCATTTTATTGGCAAGACATCTGAAAAAAGTAGTATGGTTGATAGCAGCCATCCTCCCGCAATGCAATATCACTCCTTTAAATTCTCCATTAAGAACTGTCTTCTTACAAACTGTGTTCTCCAGGATTCTTTGACATAGATTAAAAAACCAGGCACTTTTGTTCTATTAACTTATTAGCATGCATAAGTGTAATAGATATCTTTTGCAGTTCTAGAACGTTCCTCTAGCTCAACCAATGCATAAAATAATAAACCTAAGTTTAACACAAATGAGTTGTCAGTGAGACGATCTTTGACCCCTTTGTACGTGGCACGTTCTTTAGACCACTGTCTTTTGATGAATTATCCAGTGTTGCACTAAAGATGAATAATTTTGCCACACAGCACGAACTGATCTTGCACTTGAGGAGACCCATCGAGTTCCTAGTATACGTCCAATTGCATTTAATCGTATACGCAGTGTACTAGCACATTCCTGAAGCTGGGCTTGGTTTTTTGGAGAAGCAGAGTATAAACTGTAAAGTTTATCAAAGAGTGATTTCATATCAAAAGTTTCACTCACTTCATCCACAACATCTGTAACTGCTAGTTCTAGTCGGTGATTACAATGCCATATTATAATATCTGGAAACATTTCCAACAACATAGAGGCAACACCAGATTTACTTCCTAGCATGTTGGAAGCTCCATCCGTAGCAAATGATACTAAATTACGCAACAGAAACTCCTGAGTAAAGCCATTATCGTAAAGTGCCCCTAGAAATGTATCAAGTATTGTACTGGCTTTAGTGTCAGACAGTTGTACCAAGTCCAAAAACATGCTACAAGCCTCATTGCACATTGCAAATACTATTTTCATGCAGATGACTAGAGCAACTTTACTGCTAACTGTAGTAGATTCATCAGTCATAAATCCAATTTTAAGGTCCCTGCTAATTATTGAGTCAATTAATTTTCTTCTCATACATTTTGCAATGTGGTCTGTAATATCAGCACATGAATGATCAGATTGTAAGATACGTCCCACATCTAAACTATTCAGTTTTTGTAAACTTAGAAGAACTGGCAAATCAGTAAAGGGTCTGTTCTGCTTTGCAAACATATAAACTGTACGGAATACCCGACACGTTGTTTCTTGATAAGCAAACTCTTTCCGGGCTGTTGCTTTTTGTAATTGCTCTTTTTTTGCTGCTGCACATATATCTAAGCACCTTTTATGAGCGGTACTAGTTTTGTGGTCAAAGATTTTTTTCCTCATGGATTGTCTTTTTTTTCCTCTGTATCACCAAAACAAGCTACCTTGCACTCTAACCACTCCTTTGCCAATTTCAATCCTTGTGCTTTTAAAGGGCCCAATGTACCAGCAGTTTTGCATGCTCTGCAACCAATTCCATTTCTTTCTACAATTAACCATTCATGTTCCTTCATTTTTTCCAACCACTGTTCTCTTTTCCAGAAACTAGGAAAGTATTCACTTTGAATGGCAGGATCCTTTACGTTTTCTAAACTGGATGCTGACTCACTCAAGTCTCCCTGTAATTATGTTGATGGTTTTAATTCTGCTCTCCCTTTCTGTACAATAACTTCATCTTCTAAGGTTGGAATTTTGATACACAAAAATTTTTTACTACAAACCCGCGCTTCCCCTTGCTGCAGAAATACCGCCACTGGAGGCACCCACCAACAAAATACCTCCTGGAACTCCCCGTACTAGACAGGTAAATATCACACAAAAAGAAAGATGCGATGGTACAGTTCTATATGCTATCTAACAAGACATCTCATTGTGAGTATCAGTCTGTACACTCTATTGAAATTTTAAGCCCAACAGGATTGCACTATATTTGTTTTATTTTCCTCTGGGTCTTTGATTGAGGACACTGGGAGAGAAGACACTATTCAGGATCAACACCTCTTAATAGGACATTATAAAAAGATATCATCTGGATCACATATAAGCACCAGAAGAATCCCTTCGAGGACTCCCTCCCCTTTCACGGACGTTATGGAGACAGCAACACCGGAACAGCACCTAGGACAACAGTAGGACTCTTTTGAAAATCTTTTTGAAGGAGAGAGAAGAATTAATTCTTCTTCCCAGCGCAGAACTGTACCATCACAAGGTTGGAATTTTGTTGTTTTTTTATTCCATAAGTTTTGGGCGGTTAATTACAAATCAATCCATCTTTCTTTAATAGCCTTTCAACTAGTGAGATATATTTAAAGCAAATTAAAAAGGAAGTCCCTCTTCTCTTTAATACTAATTATTTGTTACAATTGCATTTAATATATAAATTATATACTTATAAATTTATACAAGCTCATCATTTATTACTAGACATAGGATTCTATGCATTTACATGTTTGCATATGCAAATGCATAAAATGGTATTTTTATAGCGTTATTGCATATTTTAGTACTTTTTCATTGACAGTGCTTATTTAAGTAGTTAAATGTGTTAGGCGTGTTGTATTACGCGGGAACGGTGGCGGGCCGCAGCCAGTGACGTGTGCCTCACACGCACTCGGCAAGCGCACAGGGGTAACCTTTTTCCTACTTTAATGTAGATGCCTTGACAAGAGCATTATCCAATTCTTGTAAATTATTAAAGGCCAGTAGATATTAGGAGCTTTTTCTAAATATATATCACAAAACTTATTTGTTTCCTAGACATCTTCATATTATAGGGGTGGGTGATACTTCAATATGTCCCAAATATTATGTTACTGAGTCTGTGGGACTGCCCTATTATTCACCACTTTTGGCTTCGAGTCAAATGGTTTGCAGAGACCTCACTACTCAGCTATGTCTCCTGCAGAATGGGCTATTTTTAGTTGACTCCCGTAAAACCAACATGTGATAAGGGATTCAAGAAATTATTACTGGCACTTAGCTCTACAGCTAAAAAGTGCATTTTACAACATTGGACTAGCCAAGGCCCTACACCCTTCTCAGTATTTGAGGAGAAACTATTTTCCATTTTTAGGATGGAATGGAAATTCATTAATAGACAAAGAACTCAGAATCGGGACCTTTTTTGATGTGTGGGAAACTTATATTAATACTGTATCTGTATATATCCAACATCACATACATCTGGGTATGAAAGATACTTCTTGGTACCTGCTTCGCTTACAGTCCAATGATCCCCCTATAAACCTTCTGAATTCTTAGGTCTGAGATCCTCTCCCTGGGCTCCTTATCACCATCATCTTCTCCATAAGGTTATGCCGGTACTTTCTAATGCTATTTGTATTTTATAGTCCATAATATGTAGTTTGCATATATGTGTTGTTCTTGTAATTGATTCATTACATTACTGTGACAGGGGCATAGGTACGAAATTTTTCATGGGGGGGGGGGGGACAAA
>WWET01000393.1:446672-459781 GCA_011038615.1 Limnodynastes dumerilii
ATATCTATACAAACGGAGACGGTCTCCAGCAGTCTTCCATTCCCAACTCTGCAAACAGAAGAGGAGCATGAGGCTGCGCAGTGCACGCACGCCTGACATCCCCACGTGACACCCGCGCGCAGTGCACTGTTGGGAACGGAAGGCTGCTGGAGACCGTCACCGTTTGTACAGAAATAGGTGGTACTGGGATCTTCTATTGGGTGCAGGGTGAGTGCCACGGGCGGCCCCCTTGTCTGCGAGGGCCCGTGTGCACTGCACACTCTGCACCCATGGTAGATACGCCACTGATCCAACCTATGAATTATTTATGCTGCTGAAAAAAGAAGCATGTTGTCAACCTGAATATGCGCATGTGACTTGCAAGACAGACAAGCAGAGATGTGCTGGTTTTTGACTAATCAGTGTTCTTGGTTTTGTTTTAAGTTTAAGTCATTGAGACATAGGGCCAGATTCACGGTTAAGAAGGGAGATAAAAACGATTCAATTCTTAATTTTCTGCATGGCAATTCCTTGACACGCCCTCATCTTTGCTGTTCTTAAGTGACTTTAGAATGCCAAAGGGCAGCCTTATCTTTCCGTGCATATGTATCTTCTTAAGTTGCTAAAGAACTAACGTACTTAACAAGCAGTGCCCTTTCTGCCCCCATTTAAAAGCCTCCCCACACCCACTTTTCTTAACTTCCATCTTAACTTTTCCTAGCATACCCCTTCTTATCTCATTGCGAACCACTGCAAGAATCGCTCTTAAGGGATTAACCCTACGTAGATTGCATAAATTTAGGTACTAGGCATGCGTAGTTTTAACCATTCCTAAAATACTCACCGAAATAGCAGCAGCTTCTTATCTGTGAATAACGTCCATAATCTCTATTCATAATCTTAAACTTGTTAAGAGGGTATTAATGTGTTGTTCCTAGTACCCCATTTCCAAGAATTGAACCTTCATTTGGTTAGCTTGAACCACAAATGTTTCAATCTTGAAGAAGTACCTCCTTATAATCTATAACTGATCTTAGGGTATACTATTCAGCCATCTCTTATGTAATTATCAGTCCTTCATATAAATAGAGACCAAAGAACTCAACGTTTGCATCAATGGTGACTGAGGTCAGTATTAAATACAACTTATTTGTGAATTTGAGGTTAAGACCAGTTATATTTTCACTTTTAAGATATTTTTTCATGTGTTTAATATTTTGTTTGATTGTTAAAGAGTGAATAGTAACAATTAACTCTCAGTGGTATATGCATGTATGTTCATATCTAGCACTTACCAGAATTGTTTTGCATATTTGTAGTTTGCACAAGAGAAGCAGATTCTGGTGACTGGTCTAATAGCGCTCTGTTGTAGCATTGCATTGCAGTTCTTTTTTTTTCTTTTTTCATATATAATGCCTTATATAATGCCACTGGATTATTCATTATATCTATTATGATTGGCAAAAGTAATAACATTTCTAATGACACAATGGTGTCTCTCAAAATCCATCAAATATTTTTTCTAACAAGTGGAATAGGTTTTTAACCCATGGTTGCCAACTTTTGCAAATTAATATCAAGGAAATTGTGACCAAAGCTCCATAGCTCCACCCATGGGTCTGTCAATTGGTGCCAGAAAAATGGCAGCATCAGTATTTATTGAATGTACAATTATCAGTGAATAAGAGATCCACTGCCGTCTTCATCTTTATAGAAAAGAAGGTGACACTGCAGCTGATTAACAAGAGACCAAATGTATTTTTCATTTCTGTTTTCATTATTGAAATTGTGTTGTCTTATATAACTACCAGTCTTTGTTTACATCTTGGCCTCTGTAAAAATGGCCACCTCCTTAGGCCTCAATGCAGGGACACCATTTCACAATTTTGTCATCATACCACAATTACTTCTGAAACTTAACCATCATCAGGGAGATTACAGCACATAGCAAGATAAGAGTGTGTGACATTTTTGATAAGAATCTTTTTTTGTTGACATTCGGTAGGATATAATTTTGCAGATATTTTACTAGGTGCATTTAGCCGGATTCACACTTAAGACGGGTTAGTGGCAGGACGGGTGAGTTAGGTGTGGTTCTGTCCATACCAAACTCACTCTTAAGAGGGAATACGGTCCATTATCTATAACAAACAAAGAAGTGTCTATGATTAGAGAATGTCGTAACATGCCTGGACATTACAGTTATTAAGCATGCTTATATAAATGCTTGTGTAAGATGAACACGCACTATGCAATAATTTGACCAGTCAGACAATAATTGGGCTTATTGGTCTAATTTGTCAGAATGCCCACAAAATGGTCCAGAAATGCTCCTTCCCGATAACTGGTTGGTTTGGGATGTCCTATCACACATGGCAGTCCTAATTAGTGGGTGCATGACCACATGACCACATTGCATTGTCCCCAGGAACCACAACATTATATCAGTCATCAGGGAGATTGCATAGTGTGCGGCCAGCTTTAGTTAGAGAAAATGAACACAAAGCGCTTTCTTCTGTCTTTAAATATGGACATATACAGGTAAAATCTTTTATTTATATAAGTCATATTAACATTCTAATGGTGATTTTAACACTTTTATGCTTGTCATTTTATGATGCTAATACCTTGTGCATGAATATTTCAGATCAAATTACTCATTTTAGATTCCAGTAGATACATGGGGCCGTACTCAGACTTAATAACATTCCTAAATGCACACAGACGATGTGCGTATGTTAGCGTTTTTTACTATCTGTGCATGTGTGCGGCAGATGTTATGCATAAGGATATGCAAAGTTGGTGTGGGAGGCATTTCAATTAGACAGTATGTGCTGGGTTATGCACGGAAAGTTGAGGTAGGCCTATAGTGGCGGAAGTTAGCAAAAATCCGCAAGAACAAGGAGAGAGTCATGGGAGTGTACTTGCCCCTTAGGTGTGTAGCTTCGCGAAACTGCACGTGTTTATTTAATAGTTAAGTCTGATTCAGGCCTATAATGAATAACTACAATAATTAGAGTTATAATGGACCGGATTCACAGAAATGTTTTACTTATCTACCTATTTTTCTGATTACAGCTACTACGCACACGTAGTGACTATTTTACGCTATCTACGTAGAGTTTTGTTACGTGGATTGCATACATGTGGTATTTAAAGACCACATGTACGCAATCTACGTAACGAAACGCTACGTAGATAGCGTAAAATAGTTACTACGTGTGCATAGTAGCTATAAACGGAAAAATAGGCACTTAAGTAAAACATTTCGGGATTGTGAATCCGGTCCAATATACTTGCTTTGATTCAGTTACATGTATGATTCTTTTCTCACTAATTGGCTTTTGTAATTAATATAGTAAATGTTTAAAATACAATTTATGCAATTTGTTAATTATTCACCATTGAAGAAACATGTTAGTATTTTACCCAAACCACTGCAAGCAATATGCCAATGCAAAGAAACCAAAACATTAGCAATGTCAATGGCGATCTAGAATCCCTTTTAGCAACACGTGTTCTTAGGGGCTTATCAATACGGTCCCATTGGGTGAAAATAGCTTTCCGGGCTCCGGACCACTTTCCTGGACCAGTCAATCTGAACTGGTAAGAATTGCATGGGCCAAAAACAACTCTGAATGCCAAAAGTGGGTCTGTCAGGAATAATTTGAATATGTTCAGTTTCACGCCTATATCTGCGGCAAGATCATCCATGTATGTAATATAGTCTGTCCGTCGAAAATTATCTTCAGCTGTTGCAAACCTAATTAATAACCAAAATAATATGACAATTATTAATTCATTCATTACTGAAACATTTATTTCTAGCTAAGTTGTCAATATTTAAATACTTCATATACAGAAACAGACCAACAAGATGAATGGCCATGTTCAGAGGCATTGCAATGTCTGAGGTAAATCTTTGGGCATCATTTACTAAACTGCAGAAAAGGAAAAGTGGAGTAGTTGCCCATAGCAACCAATAAGATTCTAGATGACATTCTCTAGTATGTAATAGAAAAATGAGAGCTAGAATCTGATTGGTTGCTAAGGGCAATTTAGTAAATCTATGATCTTTTAACTGATCTCTGAGGTCCTGAAGTGCTGAGGCCATGCTGCTTCAATGTGACAATCATACTTTATATAATCTCTTATTCTATTGTTTAAGCTAATTACATATTAAGTAATATATATCATATTACACTAAGGAAATAGTGTTTTTCTGTTATCATGTGAGGTGTAAATGCAGTCATATATTTCTAACACTGGTTTTCGTACAACCTGATATTGCTGTATGATCCAGCAGAATAAATAAAAAATAACTCATACAAAGGTAATGACATGCCGTTCTCCCTCTTAATGCATTAGAACCCACTCCAATTATTGTATTGTATTTATTTATTTATTTATTTATTAACAGGTTTTGATATTGCGCCATCAGATAATTTATGGAGAATATTTCACATATTGTCACCCCATTGGGGTTGCATTCTGAGTTCCCTAACAAACACACACACACACACACACACACACACAAACACACACACACAAACAGACTAGGGTCAATTTTGTCTGCACACAATTAACCTACCAGCATGTCTTTGGCATGTGGGAGTAAACCCAAGTAGACACGAGAACATACAAACTCCACACAGATAAGGCCTATTCTGGCTCTGTGAGGAACAAGTGCTACTCACTGAGTCACCATGCTGCCTTAATTACTAAAAGTAACTTGAGTAAGCGGCGTAACTTGATTTGATGGAGCAAATTTTAAAAAGGCACCCCCTCCAATCCCCCCACTCATAATCATACTGTTTTCAAAAATTATAATAAGAAATAACCTTTTTTTTAATAACTTAAGAACAAATAATTTCTCAATTTGACCATCACACAATACAGAGAGAATACCTGTGACCATAGCATAACACTGAAAGGACATTTGTAACCACCTCACAATGGAGAGCACATTTGTGATCTCCCCACAATATCATAATATCTATTAAAAAGTTGTTGGGCCAGATTTACTAAAGGACGGTTTTCCAAAACCACTGCTTTTGGGTGCTTTTTTTGATGTTTTGAAACCGCGCATTTATTAAGGGTAAAACCGCAAATAAAATTGCCAGCAGGGCGGATTGGTAATAGGCCTTACCGGGAAGTAACCTGGTAGGCCGGTACCCTCATGAGGCCGCCTCATCAAGACAGCATGTCATTTTTTTTTAAGTTAGCAGATCAGAGCTGCTGTGTCCCGTTCATTGGCTCAGTGCAGGTCCTATACTGTATAGTGCAGAGGCCTCTTTCAGTAACACACTTTCTCTGAGAGGCCTCTGCAGTACAGAAATTGGGCCATTGAGGGAGACACAGCAGCTAATGGCACCTGCAGGCTGCAGCCAGGAGACAGGAAAGGAAAGATTGTCTTATAGTTGCCAGGGGGTGGTCCCAGCCGTTGCTACAGAGCAACAGACAACCAATTGCAAGGCTGCCTGTTGCTGAGTGGGGTAGAGGCAGCCTCATGGTAACTGTAACAGTGTATCTCAACCTCAGTCCTCAGGAACCACTAATAGTGCATGTTTTCCAGGTCTCACTGCTGGAGCACAGGTGTGTTCATTACAAACTGACACATTTTAAAAGCTCCACAGGTGGTTCTCATTCTATCACTTGTTATTCTTTAAAGAAACCTAGAAAATATGGACTGTGAGTGGTCCCTGAGGACCGAGGTTGATAACACTGCTGTAAGCTGAATCCTCCTTTCCTGTCTCTATGTAGCTGCTGTCTGCAAGATCTCTGAACCGGTAGGTACAAGTGGGTGTGTGCTCTGTGTGTACCTGGAGTGCAGTGTTTGTGTGAGTGTGTGTGTGTGTGTGTGTGTGTATGTGTATGTATCTGGGTTGCACTGTGTGAAGTGGTCGAAGTAGAAATTTAGAAGTGGTGGTATGAAAATATAGAAATCATAGAAGTGAATGGATTTATAGCTTTTCAATTAAATCAGTGGGAGAAGTGATGGTATGACATACCCCCGTATACCCCCTCACTTCGAGCCCTGTGTGTGTGTATAAATCTGGGTTGCACTATGTTTGTGTGTCTGTGTATGTATGGAGTGTACTGTGAATGTGAGTGTATGTGTTTATGCAGTGCTTTGTGTGTGTGTGTATATATTTCAGCCCCTCACCTGCTTCCTGTGGATGGACACTGGGACAGTCTGACACTGGATAGTATGAACAAATCACAGCAAACAAAACACACTATAACCTATAGAGCACACATGTAAGTCCGCAGGTAGACCAGGGATGAAAAGTACCATGTCCTTGTGTGAAACGAGGTGCAGGTGTCGGTCGCCTGGTATGTCCCCTCGTTTCATCACAGTAGTCAACTTGTGTTACCGCATTTGCTGGTTTTGTATATATTGTGAACCATAAATTTAGGGTCAAATAGGGTCTAGAGCCAATGTGGTTTAAAAAATTAAGTAGACTAGATTTGTCATCTGGCTTTTATATGGCATTTCAGTGTAAGTGTCAGTAGGGAGAGGTATTCAAAGACAGAGATTATTATTTGTAGATTGGACTGTTGGGTGTGTGTGTGTGTGTGTGTGTATATATGTATATGGGGTGCTCTGTCTGTATGTATGTATATGGGGTGCAGTGTGTGTGTGTGTGTGTGTGTGTGTGTGTGTGTATGAAGTGCACTGTGTATGTGTGTGTATGGAGTTCATTGTGTGTATGTGTGTTTGGAGTGCACTGTGTGTGTGTGTGTGTGTGTGTGTGTGTGTGTGTATGGGATGCACTATGTGTATTTATCTGGAGTGCAGTGTGTGTGTATATGTATATGCAGAGTCTCCAGGGGAGGGGGAATGCCCATCACAACCCCAAATGTTTTTTATGTATGTGCCTATTTTTCCGATTATAGCTACTACGCATGCGTAGTAACTATTTTATGCTATCTACGTGGCGTTTCGTCACATAGATTGTGTACATGCGGTCTTTAAAGACAAAAGCCCAATAGTAAATCTGGTGGTTTTGGACCGGCAGTTTTAAACTGCTGGACAAACCACCAGTTATTAAATCTGGCCCATTGTCACAAAATTTAAAATAATTGAAGATATGTATGGATCATGTGCATGTCAAACTCAAGCAACAGATGAATTGCTGCTTAAAAAACATTAACAATGCAAAACTACAAAAGTCTGCATGAATACCTATTGTAATGTCTACATTTGCTTTATAGTCCATTTATATTAAACATGTAGGACTGCATTTACACCTAAGAGGCTCCGTCTTCTTAGGTGCGTAATTTACCGAATGCAAATACTGTGCATACAGTAGCCCATGCGTAGTTTCTTTCTTAAGATGAAAACTATGTAGGTAAGATAAGGTAGCCCTATGGAACTCTTAAGTGCCATAATGTACCTAAAAATGGGGGGGAGGGCGCATGTTAGGGACTGCACGAGTGAGTTCTGCCTGCACCTAACTCACTCTTAGGTGTGAATACAGTCCATTAGTTATATTTAATTATTAGCCATTATATAAATAAATGTTGTCAATTATCTCACCATTTTTTTCTCTGGTTTTCATCCTTTATCATTTCTTCCTTAATTTTTTCTGGATTTGGAAGTTTATGTAATCCTGTTAAAACATAAAATTATTTTCATAATTATATTATTATTATTATTATTATTATTATTATTTTATACATTGTGTGTTTGCTTATTGGGTTGAACAAAGTTTTAGTTACATATTTTACATTTACCTTTATGTTTGTTAATTAGAATTATGATCAACTGCTTACCCTTAAACAGTCTAGCAGCCCATCGAGACTGAAGTTCAGCAACGACCATTGTTGGACCAACTGGGAGAATAAAGGCAATGAATGCTATTGTGGGTTTTTCGATTCCCAAGGGTATGATTTTTTTGTAGAACGATCCTTTACTTTCATCCTTCTTCACAACAGATTTGTCCAAAAAGGGGAAACTGTAGTCGTATCCTGTGGCCAGCATGACAATGTCAAGATTGTTCACAACAGAACCATCTGCAAAATGAGCTGATGTCTCAGTGAATCGAGTCACCCCTGGCTTGATAACTATTGAGCCTGACAGAACTCGACTTGGAAGTTCTTCATTTACCAAGGGCTCCTTCCATTCAATGCTATAATTACAAAGATATTTTATACATTTAGTATATAATATTTACAAGCACTTAATTATTCAGTAGCGCAAATTATATTTTCTTTGATCACTAAAATATATTCCAAACAGTAGTGATAAAGGATAATCACTAAAATATACAAGCTTATAACTCTGTAACCAAGTTTGTGCAATAGGTGCAGGATACCAAGCAAATTGGTGTATATATGGGGGGAAAGGGGGGCTGTATTCGCACCTAAGAGTTAGGTGCGGACAGAACTGCACCTAACTCACTTGTGCAGCTCCTAACATGCCCCCCAGTTTTTAGATATCTTAAGGCACTTAAGAGTCCCATAAGGCTACTTTATCTTACTTAACATAACAAAAACTCAGGATCTACCTGAGTTTGGACAATCCACACTTATAGTGTTGCTTTTTTTTTTAGGAATAATAAATTCTTGTGTCTCATCAATTCATAAAAACTTGAAATTATATTGGTACATATGAATTGATTTGTTGTGTTAAGTTTTGCTTATACCACACAGGTGATTTAATTTACCTAGACTGGTGCGGTTCTTTTTCTTGCTGTTACTTTATCTTACTGCCTCTCTAGGTCCTCCCCAGCAAATCTAATTCCCTCCCACTTCTGACTAATCACTCCCTGAGGTGGAATTAGCACGCCTCTTTCTAACTAAATTGCTCAGTGCGATCTTTAAAGACCGCATGGAGGCAATCTACGTACCTAACTGGTACATAGATTGTGTAAATGTACTACTGCACATGCACAGTATTTACATTTGACAACTTGTGCACGCAAGTTCACAAGTTGTGAATACAGCCCGGGGTTACTATTTTATGTTAATCTCACAACAACTAAGCTATCAATCACTAACATTTTTAGTTATGACTCTTCTGCTGATACCATTTTGCTAGTGACAAGTCACCAGTCACTTGAAACAATCCCAAACATCAAGATGAGTTATCAAATTATGTTGTCAACAAAATTGATATAATCACAACCGGCCGTAGATAGTACAATGAGGATAAGCACACCTCTTACTTTCAACACTTCTGCACCATCCCTATTTTAAGTTATAACGGTGCAGAAGTTTTAAGGTAGAGCCCTCGGACCATATGTCTGTACAAGAAAGAAATGGCCTCTACTTGCCCATAAGAAAAGCTGGATAAAGTGGGATCTCTGTTTGGCTCCGCACTGCTGCTTCGCTTGGAGCTTCATAAGTCTGGATCCAGCCTAATATTATTAATGTATGATGTAGTCACTGACAATGCTGAATTAGTTATAATTATTTATAAAAGTGTTGATATGAGATAAGTGAAAGATGTCATCTGAGATACTACTATATGTTTGTACATAGGAAAGGTCATGGTATAATGCTATTGGATACATGTTACATAAAAAATAAACATATAATTTCTTCTTTGTATATACATTGTATACTATCCTAATTTAAGAGAGGTCTGTTTATGTCCAGTAGCAAGAGCATGTTATAAAAAAAAAAAGAAAAGAAAATCCCGTTACCTCACACATAAACTTACCCCTCAGGTTCTATATTGTACATGCTATGGTTAAATTGACCATTCATATAGCTCTTTATCATCCATCGGGCCATAGGTGCTGGAAGTACATTTTGGATCCAGTTCTTAAAACGACGAAGAAATAGCAAATCATAAGGCAATCCTCCTTTCCCAAGACGTTGCATAATCCATACTCCTTTTCTGGTGCTAAGGTAGACCTGTAGAAAAAGACATATAATCAGCAATCCAATACCAATACAAAGCCACAAAGATAATAGTGGTATATGTCAGAAGACTTATTACATTAAATAAATGTTAACATTCTTATCAATGCATCCTATATTTAACTCCATAAAGCTTTGTTCTGTTTATTGCAGAACATTGATTTGATTTGTATTTGCTCTGAATTCTGTACAAGTAGACAGATTAGACCCTGAAATACAGTAGATTAGACTGAATTGAAGTGATCCCACGAAGACATGTTTGGAATAAAAATATTTGCAGTGCCAAAGTAGTTTCTATTTCTCAACTACTCTACTCCTTCTAAAATCACGAGATCATGAAATGTGGAATCAAATAAATATACCTGTGAGGCGCGTGTGCATAATTCAGTTGCGATATCCACTCCTGTATTACCCATTCCAATGATTAATATTCGTTTTTCATCAAACCCAACTGGTTTCTTGTATTCTCGACAATGTAGAACTTGTCCTTTAAACTTTTCAATACCTTTTTCGAAATGAAGAAATTATCTTATTATGTTTTACTGAGTTGTCACTACTAGAATACATATAGATATTACAATTGTACAATTGAAAAATAATGGTAAATATGATTGTAAATATGTTGGAACATGTGTTGCAAAGACAAAGGGAATAACGAAGAGGAGCGAGAGGATACACATGCTCCCGTTCATGTATACTGTTGAAATGTGTTTCAATGAATGCCAATACAATAATATCATAGATTCAGTTAGATTATGAAGAAATAAAATCATAAGGTCATTTAACAATGGATTGTATACTAAATGACAGTAATGCCAATACATTCCAGTTTAAAGGATGTGATGACCTGTGGGAACAATGTGATTTTCTAGTTTTCCAGGTTAGCCTGGAAAACTGTCAGGATGGGTTGGGTAACCACTACCTGCCCTAAGGTGGTTGTCAACATTCCAGATAATCCCACCTAATATGCAAACAGGAATATACATTTTCTTATTAAGAAAATGTATTCATAGTTTATCATTTGCAGCTACTTACTACAAATCTTACTACAAATCTCTATTAAGACCTCATGTTATCATCATGACATGATCTACATTTCAACACCAAATGATGGATAATTAGACGGACCTAAGAAACACACTGAATTATATCATAATCATACATTGTTTTTCTTTAAACTCATGAATGAAATACATCTATTATCTAATATATATTGATCTCATTTCAACAGAACGCATGCATAGGCATATGTTCATGCGCTTTCTCGCTTCAAATCATATAACTGTTCTATAATTGAATAATTGTATTTTGTGTAAAGAGCCTGTATTAATTATAAAATAATAAGTGACCCAACGCATTGAAATATATATTTTACATCCCTGGGAGACTGCAAACCACAGATACATGATAACTGCAACCATAGAACATAATAACAGAATTGTATTTAGATTCATTTAATAGCTCATGACATTGTGCAAATTATGATGTATGTTATGAAACTGTAACTAGTTGCATTCATATATTATGAACTTAGATAGGTATTTCCATAAATGTTTACAGTTGAATAAAAGCCACAGAACAGGTTATAAAGGGACGGAGCAAGAACCAGTCAGGACAAGAATTGGAAGACTCATCCATCAGAGTGGACAGCTGTGACATCATTATTTCTTTGCCCTGAGTGGGAATAAAAGCAGGGTCAATGTAATACAGTCATGGGTTTCTGGACTGAAATCTTGGATACAGACTGTATTTGCGTTGATTGGTGAGACAAACTGTATTTTGGCTTTGTTATTGTATTTTCTGTATACTATTGTTAAACTTTTCTTGGTAAAACTCTTTTTGTGCGTTGGACCACAACTTTCTTTGAGGTTCGCAACAAAAATACTACAACATTAATACTGATGAATGCCTATCAGTTGTTTGGCAGGTCTGTAACAGTGTATAGGGGGCATAATTGCAGAAAAATCTCTTATTGGGCAGTTATAAAAACCTTGAGCTGGTACCAGATCCAAGGGCACATGTTGGGGTGCAGATACAAACACTGGGCTGGATCCAGACATAAGTAAGTGCTTGAAATTAGTTACTCCTTGGCTAAACCATGTTAAGTCTGGATCCAGCCCACTGTCCCCATATTTCAGGAAAATAAAGTCAAACACCTCTTTACACTAATGCTTGGCACATGGAGTATACACAGGTGAATAAGGATGTTTGTGAACGCTTTTATGAGCTCAGTCCCATTCTGTGCATGTTCAGTGCAATAAAAAACAAAAAACTGCTTACAGCTATGAAACACTGAACTCTTCACCTTAGGATCAAGTCCTTTATGTGTTTTCTACACTGCTCTGGAAGAGCCCTGAAATCCCTCAGAAATTCTATGATACACAAAATCAACTTAAATTGACGATGGACTGGAAGTGTGTGGATGGAAGTGTGGATCGATTCTTCACCCAAATCCCCACCTATACCTTAAATTGTAATAGTAAACACATGCCACCTGTGAGGGCAACACATTGATGGAAATGTCAAAAGTCAGAAGTTTGGATGGAAGGGTCTTCTGATCAAAGTGCTTGTATGCGTGTGCATGCACAAATCACAAGAACTGTAATTTTCTGATCCGACCATTTGGAAAACATCAATTTTTCTGGATCCGGTGTAAATAATACAACTCAAAAAATGCATACTTCTCCAAATATTCAGGTCTGATATGGCTACTTTGTGAAAACATGCCCTTACTGTACTTATATTCCATACTTTATAACCATTCTGTAACATCTGGGAGACTCCTAGAATATTGTTGAGTCTCTTGAACTCCCAATAGAGTGAGCAAATCTTCTGGAAGGCTGGCAATACATAGGGACAGTGGCCTGTAGAGATGCTCTCCTCTCTCCACTGATACTAGCTTTCTGCATGACATACTACATGATATACAGACGTAGCATTATGAAAAGAGGTACCTGCAAAGAGGGGATAATGCATCTCCCACCCTTGCACCCCTTGCTTTATTCTAGCTTTGGCAAAGGGCACAGTAGCTGACATCATGTTAGTATTACAATCTTTATTTCTTCTTAATTGTGCTGAAATTATTCCCTATATTAGGGCTCTATATTCCCACCAAAATTGGATTCTATATCATATAAACACAAAAGAGGGAAGCAATGGGTGCTAAGGATCTATATATAGATATATTTACATTTATATTTATATCCAGCAGCTGTATGGGAAAATGTCTGCCTATTTTTTCCAAAATAAAGGCTATA
>WWET01000393.1:459851-479846 GCA_011038615.1 Limnodynastes dumerilii
TGTAGTCCGTCGCAGTCCGGTCTCTTCCGGACTGGTTCTGTTCCCACTTACTCTGCTGCTCCTTTCCCGCTGTCCGGTTTACACTCCTGGGTTCGCATTCTTTTCTACGAGCGCTGGTTCAACGGGGCCCGTCCAGGCTATTGGGCCGCAGCCAATTCCACCCCCGCCATCAGGGGCCCTGGTGAAAACCCCCCGATAGTAGAGTCTCCGGGCTCCAGCAACCGTCTCGGTCACTATCTACCTCTCTTCAGTGGCCGCCCCGGTTCTCTCCGAGGTAAGCCCGAGGCGCCACTACACTCCGCTACATTCTCCATGACCACTCCGGTTCTTATTCAGGTAAACCCGGAGTGTCATAACAACTTGATCCAGACCTACGCTCGTGAAACGCTCATGCCAGTGTACCTACGATGCACTCCCCTCGGCACTCCCCTTGGTCGTACTTAGTTTAGTAAATGAAGTTGGAAATGGCGTGTGAGCGCTAAAGTAAAACCAGATAAATGCTAAATAAATATACTATTAAAAATGGAAAATGAGTGATAATATAGGGTGAACTCTAAGGGCAACCAATTAAACAAAATCCCTACTGGCTAAACTCTAATATTAAAATTAACAATAATGCAAGGAGAAGTGAATAAATAAATAAATAATATCTAAACTAAAAATATGAAATGGCAAATCAAACAATATAAAAATAATTGAGTGAATAAAAAAGTGAATAAAAATAGTATTAAATAATTATATAGATGAAAATGAATCGAAGTGGATGACAAGGTGAAACAGGAAAATAAATAAATAAATAAAACAGTATTACACAATATTAAGCAAAAATGTTCTGAGGACAAGGGAAAAAGGCAAAAATAAAACCTAAAACCTTTTTCATACAATAAAGAACTAAAAATATATATAAAAAAAATAAAAGGCAATAAAGTGAATATATAGGTGAAGCAAAAATCCAAGTCTATATTAAGTCATCTGATGAAGTGGTAATTCTTACCAGGAAACGCGTCAGGTTGTTCCCTCCTTTCGTCATATGGTGCTATTCAGACATGCCATACGAAGTGCCTTTTACACCCTCTTGCAGCTGTTACAAATCTAAGGATCCGTATGGCAAGACATGATTCAACGTCTTGCCAAAGTGCATGAATTGAACCTGGTATACAAGCTGTGTTAATCAGTACGGGACTCCCTTGCAAAGGACCTCCCTGTTGGGAGTAGCAGAGCTTACCCGGTAACCCAATCAGCTGATTTGCGAAAACTACTATTGGCATTCTTGCCTTCCACACAACGGCTCTCCACGGACAGCCACAATACAGCCGACTTCGGGGCTAGCCGGCGCGGACGCGCGCCAGCTGGCCGGTAAGCTTATCAGTTTTTTTCTTATTTGACTGTATTTTTTAGCTTGGCACGATTATCTTGTCCCTCCACTACTCACAAAGGAATACCTTATTTTTGTACCCTGCATATAACACCTGTTGGAGCCAAAGCCTTCTATAACAGACTTTTCTTTGATTCATATGTCAACTCCACAAGAAATTTTCTATTTCTGTGCTTTTTACAAATATTCCTTTTGAGGGCAATTGATATATACTATTGTATGAACTTATATGCACCTTTATGACGGTTTTATTTTATATATTCCAATTATTCAAAATATAAAATATTTAATTAATAAATTCTTTTATTTTATATAGTACATTGGTGCCAACTGTGGTTTTTGGTATTGTGTTTAGCGCAGCAAACATTTTTTTCTTTTTTGTTAGTTTGGTTGGCCCCATTTAGTTTGCAGCAGCTCTAACCACTGCCATATACCAATCTAGTTGAGATATATATACCTTTTATTCTTATATACCGATATATATAAGGATATCCCTTTATCTACATTCTTTGTTTCCCCCTTTTCCTTTTTTTCCCCCCCCCCCCCCTCTTTTTTCTCTTTTTTTCACACATTTGTTGGCGCCAAAAGGTTCTTATTTTCTTTCTCTGCTTTTGCAAAGAAGCTAGTTTGCACAATGTACACTGTTTTAAAAAAAAAAATATTGACCTGTTGATTATGTAATCATTTAATCATATGTAAAATACTGCAGGTATTTAAACCTGGAGTCTTGGCTCTTTTACCACACCCTCTGACAAAGTCCAACTGTGACGAAACGCGTAAGGAGCGGGCCTTACCCTCGTGCACTAACTGTGACTCCCGTGGCATCCTCCTTGATCCTCTGATGGCTGAGCAGTTCATACTGCGAGAGCATTACAGACACTGAATTCCATTGCTTGCCTGGATAAGCCACGTGTGGTATACAACCCTCATGCTTTTATGAATCAACTAGTTTGATTCAATTTTTTTCAGTATGTGTGTACTTTACCGTTTGTCCTACCTTGTAATAAATTTTATTGCACCATAAAGCGCCCTTTCTGCTCTTGTTTATAGAAATAGGCTTTGGCTAGGAATGGCTTTATTTGAAAGGAACAGCGGCAGCTACCCAAGCTACCTGGTGCAGATATCTCTACAGTTGAAACTGACTTGGAGATACAGATTCTAAATTGGTACTGTTTGACATTTGCTGGACTGTTACAATTTGACACAATTGACTCTGGTCCTGTGGTTTAATTGACACAATTGAGCACGCTTTAATCGTCGATAATCGACGATCAAATCGTTGATCGAAAATAAGCACCTATTATGTGGAATAATTTCTGCACAATTAAGGAGGAATAAAGAGCTTTCATTAGGAGCATATACTGTACATTATATGCCTCAAAAAAAAGATGTTTTTTCCTCCTTAATTGTGCTTAAAAATTCCCAAATTGCAGGGTTCTATATGTCTCATAATAAAGATGTTTATTCCTCAAATGTGTCTATTATGGAGAATAATTTGAGCACAACAGAGGAATAAAAAGCTATATTGTGGGACATACAGCCTATGGGGCTTATTCAGAGTTGCACTTACACCTATTTTTAGGTGCAAGTTTACAGCTCGGCTAAACCATTTTTCAAATTACGAGTGTTAATTAATTAAAAAAATTTACATGCAGGGAAAATACATTACTTTTGCACATAGCTCTAACATACTGCATAGCTTTATGTTTTTTCTATAAAAATGGAGTTGAGCAAAGAAACTTCACCTCCTAATTTCAATTCTGGTTTTACAGTTCAAATGTGCCTTCCCTTGCAATTCAACATGGTATTGCTCAGGTCTACACTTACACCTAAAAAAGGTTTAAGTGCAACTCAGAATCAGCCCCTATATATCCTATATTAAAGATATTTGTTCTCCCTTAATTATGCTAAAACTATTACCCATGAATAGGGCGTTATCTCATATAAGTAAAATTAGACACAGCCATTGGGTGAAGCAGTCTACATCCACTGCACAGGACTTGACACACCCTTAAGGCAGAGTAGAGATCCCCTCTGGAATGTCACCTAAAGCTTCTATTCAGAATATCCCTAAAATTCTCTTTAAATATGCTTTATGACCACCCTTCCTTCCCTGTTCTAACCCTGATTGCAGGCAATCACAGCAGTGAATTGCCACAGTCACGTACACTTCTCTTCTGGGCAAGCACAGTGCAAAAGTGCACAGACATATTCTATGGTATCAGGCAAACATATCAGTCTGAAACAAGCATTTTGTGTTATATGATGTAAAAATTACCCGGAAAGCTATCCATTGGTATCACAGGTTGTGCATGTTGACCAGTACAAACTATAACGGCATCAAATATGTCTGTTTTCTTCTCTCCGTTATTTTCTGTAGTAACTAGCCATTGCCCGGTTTTAGAAAAGTCAGAATGCTTCTCCACTCTGCAAACTCCTGTCTGAGCAGAAAAAAACATATACATACAGTGAGGGGCCAATAACATACTCCAAATATTCCGAGGCACAGCACATATTTTGTGCAACCTTCCTAATATGTGGTAACTTTCCAGATTTTGGTTTATTACATGAAACATGAGGTCATGACTTCTAATTCCTTTCTTCTTTTTTTCCCATCTAAAATTCTACTTTTGTTATACCCCTCTTGCAGGGAAGTAGGAATGACAGTGGAATGAAAATGTTCATGTGGGGCTAAAGGCCAAGGACTACTACAGACTACTTCAGGCCGATCCAGACTTAAGGTCATTTTACTTACACATGTGTACCTAAGTTACGCACTACTAAGTATAATGCACTCCCCCTGGTACTCCGCTCACATGCACGTGACTTAGCTGACTTATGAGTTCATAAACCTAGATTAATTTTTCCTTACATACCTCTGATCGTATGTAATGCCTTGTCATATGTAAGAGCATAACCCAGCCCATACTGTTCAATTTAAATGTCTCCCCTACCAACAATGCGAATAATCGGCTTGCGTAGGGAAGTCACACCCTATTGTATGGGGTTACGTACAAGGAGTATGTGTCCCTGTTGCGAACGGCCCTATTTTGATGAGGCATAGCAATCGATCCCTGGAGCACCGAACACAGTGCTCCGAAAGGTAAGCAACCCACTCCCTAACCCTAAGTCCTCCCCCCCGCAACCTAACCCTAAGTTTCCCTCCACCCGCAGCCTAACCCGAAGTCACCCCCCTCCCTGCAGCCTATCCCTAAATTTCTCATGTTAACAAGTCCTATGTTTGCCAATGGTGCGTAGACACAAGAAGTGTGGGTCCCCTTAGGGCCGCTCTGAACTGGCTGGGATATCGATTGATTAAGCCTTGATGAGCCATAACAATCAATCCCCGGTGCTCAGAGCGGTAAGCAACCCCATTCCCTAACCCTAAGTCACCCCCCCATAGCCTAATCCTAAGTCACCTTCCCGCAGCCTAACCCTATGTCTTCCCCCCCGTAGCCTAACCCTAAGTCACCCTCCCCCGTAGCCTAACCCTAAGTCACCCCCCTGCAGCCTAACCCTAAGTCACCCACCCGCAGCCTAACCTTATGTCTACCCACCCTCTGCAGCCTAACCCTAAGTCTCCCCACCTACAGCCTCCCTAATCCCCCCCCCCCTGCAGCCTAACCCTAAATCCTCCCTCCCAGCCTAACCCTAAATCCCCTGAGAGGGTTACTCACCTCTCCCATGGTTCGGCGGTGGCGCATTCACCCATTCATAAGAAAACGCAACTTTTGGCTGTCCCTATTTCACAATGTGATACATTGCAGCGGGGACTGGCAACATCGTACAAGTTACGTATAATCAGAGTTACCATGAGCAACGTCTGCAACGCACTTGTGCAGTGCGTTCCAGCAGTCAGATTTACACATGCCATGTGCGTAAATTATCTGTAATTATTAAGTCTAGATCAAGCCCAGTGACTGTAGATATACAACGATTCCCAATACTATGTTAATTTTTGGTAGTATTACGAAAACTCCAGATTCATAGTTTATTTACTATAAAAATGTATTTATACAATATAAAATAAATATTATTATCTATAGTAACTACCAAAGCAAGTATCAATATAATCTATAATTGCAATCAATGCATTACTAGTTGAATAAATACAATGAAATTATTTTAAATTGGATGTTGTCATTGACTCTCAGTTGCTGAATAGAGTATGCATAACTTTCCACAGCGAACAAACCTAATGTTACCGAAAATGCACCTTCACTAGATGGAGATCATCATCAAGATGAGGGTCTGACTCATAAGCCATGATGACTCATGGCACAGAAAAGCATTAAAGATTTTTTCGGAAGTCGATGTATCCAATCGTCATTGAAGCAAACACGTCACTTCCACAAAAGCTCCAAGTGCATCTATGCCATGCAAGATGCACGTGGATTTGCACAAAGATCTGGATCAAGGCCAGTGTGTGTATTTAAAAATATGTTTGTTTGTATGTATGTATGTATGTATGTATGTATGATGTCAGTATGTGTGCTTGTGATTGTCTATGTATTTTTATGTGTATGAGGGGGTAAGAAGTCCTGACGAGGTGAGTGAATGTGGTAATGTGGGTACTGAAAAGGTAAAATAAATGGATTCATCGGTGCAAGGTGAGGAGGGGGAGTTATTATCTGCTGAGTGAGGGTGTAACTGGGTGAATAGGTTGATGGGTGCTGTGTGGGGAGAGCTTTATGGGAGTTGATAGTGAAAATGTTATTTGTACTGGAAAGGCGAAACAATGATATAATGGAGATGAATAGGTTAATGGATTCTCAGTGGGAGAAGGGGGTTGATGGGTTTTTAATGGAATGGGTTCATAGAGTGTTAATTGACTTGTGATGTGTGTCAGTGTGTGTACCTGTATGGGGGAAAGAGGCACGTTTCCAAGAAGAAAATGTTTGCAGAACAAACGTGAAGATAACCTCATTTTTGATAAACAGAAATTACATCAGTCAGAACTTCTGTAGAAGTTCATGGAGGGATGGAGGGCAAAACACAGTCTTTGCTCACCCAACAGAAACCATGGAGAAACTGCCCCCTCCCCCGGTTCCTCTGCACCTGCCCCCTTGTACGTTATACATAAAACATATACATAATATTCATGCTGTGTTGACTTCTGATATTCAGTTCTTCTAAATTATGATGTCTAATCACTGGAACCTCCAAGTGTTCTCACTAGATTTGGATTATAAATTGTAAAATGTCATTATATCTCACCTTGAATTTGATGTATTTCAATAGTTTAAAATTCTCTGCATACAACTTGATGTATTCAAAATATTTGTGGTTTGTTAGGTAATTGGGGAAATCATCTGGCATCGGAAAGTCACTGAGAGACATTATTTCTTTGGAAACATTTGTCACCAGAGACCAGTAGATGCTGGCTCTTCCATCCTCCACTGTGTCCTAAAATTTTAATTTTAATATGTATTTACTATACAGAACAGAAATCTATTGTCTACATTAACATATTTAATATGCCATTAAGAAATCAAAAGACTTACTGTGAACCTCCATAGCCCTCCCAAATCATCACTTCTTTCAAAGCATATTGGCTGCAGCCCTTCTTCCAAACAAGCTTTGATAGCTCCCAATCCACTGATCCCCGCTCCAATGATCGCTACAGTCTTAACCATTGTCTACAGATTGAAGGAAATGTTATGTGTCAAGGTATTGCACTCACACAGTGCAACCAGTCCTAAACCACTGTGTATAGTTCATTATAAAGGCGTCTACGCAGTGAAGATATCCTATTATAAATGCTCTGTAAAATAGACATTGGTCAGATTACTGCAGTAACCTATAAAGTTTCATCTATCACTAGTGTAAAACATGTTTTTACCAGAGTATTTACCTTTAAATAAAAGTACATACACGCACACCGCCACAATTAAATTATATTGCATTTTGGCACTGTTCCCATTTGCACATGAAGGGAAATATTTGCAAGAGATTGCAAAATGTTTTACTTCATATACATATCAACCTGGCATGTGATGTTTTACCTAGTTAAATGTTAGCTTGGTGGGTTCATGCCCTTGAGTTACTGCCTATGCATATAATATATGGTGTTTACATGGACAAGATACTTTTATAAATATATTCAAATGATTCTTTAACTTGATCATTGCAGCAGAAGATATTAATTAAAATGTATTTTCTACTGATGGCATATGATAGCTTTTATGTACAAACATGATTTTTTTTAGTTTAACAAAGTGAAGAAATATTAAGAAATAATAAGTGCATCCACTCAAAGGACATTAGAGTGTATTTGGTGTTGTATTATGTACTCACTATTTCCATATAGAGTTCCTAGATGTTATTATTAACTATCTGCAATGTATTCACACTTCTTTTTTTTTAAATAAAAACAGGACTATTTCACTTATTTGACCTACATTAAATAACAACATTTATTCACAGAAATCTCTTACAATAGTTACTGCATCAATTAGGTTTTTTCCAGTATAAATCTATATCTGAAATAATAGCTAACATTCACAAATATAGATTAATTAACAACACAAAGGTTATACACACACATACAGGTTAAACGTATAGAGTAAATGTAAAATATACCATATTTCCCCATTTACATCCCCATGTTTTGGGGTCCCAAAATTAAAAGTGCATCTTGTACATGGGGAAAAGCTCCCTCCTCTCTTTCAGGTTTCTTACCTTTCAGATCATCCAGTGAGCGGGACTGCAGGCAGAATATGACGTCCTGCGGTGGCTGAGACTTGGAAATGAAGTCCTGCGGTCACAGGCTGTGACCGCGGGACTTCATTTCCCAGTCTCGGCTACCGTGGAACTTCATGTTCTGACCGCAGTCCCGCTCACTGATCTGAAAGGTAAGAAACCTGAAAGAGGGGAGGGAGCTGCAGCTTAGACCTTATTTTAACATCCAGCCGCAGTCTGACTCCAGATCAGGAGGCTGGATGTTAAAATGGTAACCCCCCTGTATAAGACACACCCTGTTTTTGGATACCAGATTTTTTTTTAAAAAAAAGGTGCGTCTTATACATGGGGAAATACGGATACTTATGATACAAAATAGTTGGCCTTTAAGGGTAGCAGTCCAGTCAAATGTGTCTACCTCAGTAAACCACCAGATGTGTGTGTGTGTGTGTTCAGACCAAAAGTCCTTTTGTCTTTGAGTGATGAGTATACAAATGTAAATTACAATTGGAATTGAATAGTGAGTTTGGAGGAAGTTATGAAATGTTAATATTCTGCTATTGCTTAATGTTTGGGAGGAGCGGAGATACTTTATGCAGTGCCTAAAATATTTAATAATATTGGAGTAGATCCAGAACTACGTTTGCCGTACGTTTATTAACGTAGCGTATTTTCGTGTGCGTAAATTCGTTACACTCCCCTTGGCTCACCCCTTGAACGTACGTATTTTGTCAAGATACGCTTTCCAAACCCTACCTTAACTTTTTCCAACGTAACCGCAGTCATACGCACACGTACGTATGGGCTAGACGAATTTACGCAGCTAAGCACGCCCATACTGTACACTTTAAATACAACCCCCCACCTACTTCACGTATTTCAGACGTATTTTGGTCAAACGTAAAATTGCCACACCCACACGTATGTATTTATGCGACACATACGTGAATGGCCCATACGTTCACAATTACGCTACGTTACGGAGCGTATTTTCTATGGTGTGCATGCGCAGTACTTACCAAATGGCGAATTTACGTGTCCGCCACGCGTAAATTCGCTCCGAAGCGTAGTTCTGGATCAGGCCCATTATCACATTGAATATTCTTCATTACACTCAAATATAGCCAAAGATAAGACATATCATTGTGTAGCTGCACCTACTTTCAGAAAGTTTTTTTTCCCTGTGTTCAAAAGACACAAAAAGAAAATTTTCTCTTCCCAACATAAAACAAGATGTTATTTATTTGGACAAAATTTAAAAAAGAGCATCATGTAGCCCAATTCTTTTCAATGTGGGAATGCTACATAAATAACCTTCCCTTTACCATGAGATCACAACTCCACATCCACTTATCCACTACCTCTACTACCTCTCAGAGAAAATCTCTCCTGTCTATGTTTAAACCAATATTTTGTCCCTGCTTTTTTCTCTTCTCTTGTTCCCTCTTCCTTACTAATGTTGCCCCACATTATGGACTAAGGGCCGGATTCAGATTTAGTAACGTCAGGTGACTTACGCACGCAAGGTGCGCCCTCCAGATGTTACACTAGGGTTACTATAGTAACCCTAGCGTAGCAACAATCGGACAGAACTTTGTTCCATCCGAGCCCATTTGCGAGGAAATGGGCTGTGCTTCCCTTCTGCCCGCTAAAGCTGGCGGGGGGAAGCATGTAAAGTGTACAGTGTGGGAGGGGGCTCCCACACTGTAGCAGATCAGCGGTCGTACGGACCGCTGATCCGTCCGACACATTTAATGAAGGCTTATGGCAGCGTAAGCTGCCATAAAGCCCGCACGACAGAGGGGAGTGACAGGGGGTGTGCACTTCCCTCTGTCTCGTGTAATTACAGGCACCCGCGCACACGGAAAGCATGCAGGAGTCTGAATATGGCCCTAAATCTTGAACTACAAGTTAATTCCATACGTTACCCTCCACAATGGAGGCTAACATACAGAATTTGAGATCAAGAAATCCGTGTGTGCCTTCCACATGGAGATCCCTACCTTAAGATTCTGCATGAGTAATGGTGGATCACATCTCAGTTTCCAACCATGTGTATCTCAAACGCTATCAGGCAGCCTTAAGTCACACTTGCGGATCAGCAGTCTGTCCGACCTCTGATCCGTGCTGATTTCCATGCTTACCCCCGCCCTCCTTGGCTGGCAGAGGGGCAGCACAGCCCCTTACAACATTAAAATCTATCGTCACTTACTCATTTTGTGTGTGTAAGGGGCCAGATTTGCTAGGCTCTGGGAAAAGAAAACTGGAGATGTTGCCCATAGCAACCAATCAGATTCTAGTTGACATTCTCTGGTATGTAATAGGAAAGTGACATGGGTAACATCTCCACTTTTCCTTTTCCACAGCTTAGTAAATTTGGCCCCAGGTGCAACAACGAGTCCAAGCATGATTTAACTCTATAAGCATAGTTGATACCTGCCAAAGCATACTGGGACAAAATATGATCAAGAATATACAAATCAGAAAGGATCTGGGAACGTCAAATGAAGATATTGGATGTTAGATTCCTTTTCTTAGATGGGACCACACATACCAACAAAGTCAGCCATAGACAACTTTTTGTGCCTTATACATTTACTGTGATTTATTCCTTTGAATGATGCATATTTCCTGGAGAATAAATGTGAAATTTATGTACAGAAACAGAGAAGCCATGATGTAACTAGACACTTATTGTTTTAAAAGCCACCACTTCAAAATATTTAGGGGAATGTATATTAATATTTTGTAACTTTGGTGAATAATAGTAGTTGCCCTTCTGTAAATTATGCCTGGCATCCTATGAACAATAGTTCATAGGATGCCAGGACCAGAGGTGGGCTGGGCTGGGGGGTCAAGGTGGCATGTGCACCCTGGACTGCTCCGCCATCAGCAGTTTTAGGGCCGCCTCTCTGCAGCCCTCAACTGGCCAACCAGAATGGGGACTTAAGTCTCCACCTAATCCACGGCCTCTCTATGGACAGTGGAACTAGGGCACTGTGAGCTTTAAACAGTGCCCTGTTTTCTCAGCAACGGCACGCTGGGCGTGATGACGTCATGGATGTCTAGCCCAACATTAAGAAGAGAGGACAGGAAGAACGGAGAGGAGCAGAGAAGATAGGAAAAACATGAAGAAAGGGAGAGTAAAGAAAAGAAAGGAAGTAATCAAGAGGTAAGAAAGAACAGAGAGGGCAGAATGTGAGTGATAGTATGGGCAGTGTGAGTAATAGTATGACAGTGTATGAGTGATAGTATTTACAGTGTGTGTGATAGTGTGGGCAGTGTGCGGGTGATAGTATGGTGGACAGTATGTGAGTGATAGTATGGGTAGTGTGTGAGTGATAGTATGAGCAGTGTGTGAGTGATAGTATGGACAGTGTGTAAGTGCCGCTCCAGCAACACACAAACCCTCTCCATCAGAACATTCATTTTCTCTGCGCTGCCCTGGGCTGATGTTACTTGTTGGAAAACTCGATCAAGTTGAGCAATGAGTTCAGCAACAGAGGGATGGAGAGAGGCCCTTGGTCTTCTGGAGGGCCCAGGAATACCTCTTTCTAAAGCAACAGAGAGAGGAGCAATAATCAAAGAGGGTGTGCCAGATGTTGTGGCCCCTGAAGTCCCAGGAGTGGGCTCTCCCCCAGAATCCTCCTCTTCACCCTCTTCTGCATGCTGTTCAATAGGCTCCACAGCCTCCTCAAGGGGGCCAGCCTTCAATTTTTCTTCGTAAACTAATGAAGATTAAACATTAGAAATTTACAAAAAAAATACTGGTTGATATTTTAATGTAAAAATAAACAATTAGTAAAATGGCTGACATTTTTGTTTCTGAATAATTTTTGAAACAAACCTTTATTTAAAGTTACATATCTGAACACTTGGCTTGCAAGATGATAAAGTTTGTTGAAAGAATTAATGTAAATATAGTAAAGATTTAACTCACCAACAGCACTTTCTTCCACAACCTCCTGGGACAGTAGCTGAGTGATGTTGGATCTTGGTCCCTTGTTGGTGTCAAAGCCACCCTGAACACCAACCACCTCCTGCACTTATATGGCCCTTGATGCCAACTGTTCTATGTCACTTAACTGTAAGTGTCCAGGCATCTAACCTCCACCAGTACTTCTGTGTTAAAATGCATTACATAGATTAGTACATAGATAGACAAAGTTCATGTTCTCACTATCTAGCATACAATATTTGAGTATAATAATTAATTAATTAACGGAATTAAGTATATATATATGTTAAAAACTGCATCTTTTTTTTTTATTTAAATTTTATAATCACAAAATTTTAAACATGTGCAATACATCAAATATTTAAATAGTTGACATATGTAAGTTTTTTGTTTTTTCAGTAATTGTTAAATAATTTTGAGTGTGAAATGCAATAAAATTTATACCTTGAAAATGCGACCCTAGCAGCCATTTTTTTATTTGGGTTTTGTAATCATGCTATATGTGCTATATGTGCTGCAAAACTCCCCGATTAAGTCCCCTGGGTAAAATCCTTGGACAAAACGCGTTGGGTATAATTTCCTGAGCGGTGAGATATATTCTCAGATATGCTTGTTTATCCCTATTTTAATGTACGTATATTTTATTTTATATTCTATTGTTTGAATAAATTGTTTAAAATACTACACTAGATGGTTCTATATATGTGTTTTCTTCTTATGGGATATCTTTATTGAGGAGAACCTTTGTTGCAAGAGAAGCCCAGAACAACAGTAAAGATACCTTGAAAATGCCTCTCTTTATCTGATATCTGGTACGCTTACATCCATCACTATTGTGTGTTTTCACAATAATATCAAGCATGTGCACTTTACTATAATTTATTCATTATTTATTAAGAAAATACTACACCATAGATGCCTCCTGGTTTTTTCTTCACATTTTCTACATAAATTTATATAAATATATCTATATATAGGAATATGGAAACTGTCACTTCATATAACAAAACAACTTGCTCCTGGTGTACTTCAATTAATAATGGACATATAGAGGAAAAAAAGTCACTCTGGAGTCTATAAAAGTAATGTAATAACAGTGCCTATCCGGGTGTGTTCATTCAAGTCATACTGACGTTTCAACCGCAAAGACTGGTTTTCCTCAGGGTGACCTCGGTCTTTGCGGTTGAAACGTTGGTATAAATTGAATAGACACACCCGGTTTCGCTCTCTCTCCTCTCTCTCTCCATCTCTTTCTCTCTAAAATTAAAGATTATTTCATTTGAACACTAATATAAAAACAAAGTAACATGTACTCTAAATAACAAGTGAACTTAGTATGTGGCATTTTTTTAGATTGTGCGTAAAATTATAAACATAAGAACTGGATAATTGTAGTTAAATACAGATGAGAAAATTATGACATTATAAAGCTATTACAAATCATATACACGTACCTTTTTTTTTACTATAGTGGCTTACATATCTGCATCGACAAAAAAAGCATTAAGAGCTGTCGTTATGTCCTTCCACGCAAATGATCACTGAAGTGGACACAACTCATTGTCAGTGTTGTACAGACTTTCCATCACAAGCTCCACTAGCTTTCGTACCTCCTACCACCTAGCTTGCGATATCTTTTCTTCTCTACCGGTGCCATGTTTACACAAATAGAAATGATATATTATGGGCTAATTATTTATAATCAGTCAATGGTCACTATTGGCTGATGAAGATGCATGTTTTTTCTCTGCTGTTGCGTTCATTATGCATTTTGGCAGGCACATCATGTAGCCACATAAAGTTTTGCATGTTCAATATTTGACAAGTAACAGCCAATAAAAAACCATCTTCATATTCTGCCTGTTCTGTGTGGGTGTTCTTTTAATTGAGCCAATAGCAATCATATTTTCACGCAGCCAATCAGTAGCAGGCTTACATTATATATCTCAGCGCTGCTGGTCTGATCTTCGCCGATGGCAGCCACAATTGCTTCATCTGTTGCGGAGACGAAATGCAAGTAAGTGTAAAGTATGCAATTAAATTGTTCAATATTTGTGTGTTTTTAATTGTGAATTGTGACAGTGATTTTGTCATCTACCTATGCAAGTGGGGTAAAATTTATGTAGGTCACACTATACATAAAGTAGGTGTCAGATTTTGGAGCACCGCCGGAATATTATAAAGAAAAATATGATGCATTCTGTTTCTAGGCATATTCAAGAAGCACACAAGGGTGATATTGGGGTTATTAGTTACATGAGAATAGAGCATATTAAACCCACAGGGAAGGGAAGTGATAAGTTCACTTTATTGTGTGAGAGGGAAGCATACTGGACATATAAATTAGACATATTAATACTATTAGCATTAAATTGAATCAATATTAGATTGATATATATTGAGCCATAGAGGGTTTAACAGCTCATTTGATTGATTATATCTTCATTAAATTTAGATAAGAGGTTGTTGAATTTATTAGATTTTTATTATATTTATTTATTTATTTATTTTTATTTTTTATTATTTTACATATTTTTTTAATTTTATTTATTTAAATTTTATTTTTAGATTTATTTTTATTTTATTATTTATTATGTATTGTTTTGTGTTGTGGGATATAAGAAGGGTACCATTTAGGACCCCTCTGAAACTCAGTAGAAATGCATAGTTGTCCGGGTGATACGAAGTCCAATTAAGTTCTCTCTACAAACTGAATAGAAAAGTCCACCAGTACTTTCTGAGTAAACTTGACCCAGGAGAAACGCCTCAAAGGACTTTACACAGCATTGGTGACTATGGGGTAGATCCTAACCTACGTGCTTGATACGTTTCATCGCGTAGCGTATTTACGCTAGCATACCTTCTAAGCACTCCCCTAGGCACTTCCCTCTCATGTACGTAGTTTGGCCATTTTACGCTGCCCGAACCCTACCTTAACTTTATGCAGCGTAACTACTGATGTACGTATAGGCCTCACATACATAACCGCCTAAGCACTCCCATACTGTATGATACTGTATTGTACTGTATGATTTAAATGCTTCACCCTGCCTACAAAGCGTAATTACGGGTGCCGTATGGCCAGCACGACCCTTCGTGCTTATGTACACTACTAATACGCGACTGGCCCATACGAACTGAGTTACGTGGCGTACCATCTGCCGCCTGTGTGCACAGTAAGTACTAATGTGGGATTGTATGTTAGCTGCTAGCGAAAAAATCGCTCCCGTACGTAGGTCTGGATCTGGCCCCATATACCCACTTATTCTTACAGTTCTTCTTGAATGAAAAAATTGGAACTCAGACCACACTGAAAAACCTTGATCATATCATGTGGCAAGATTTATCATGTATGTTAACCTTCACTTATAAATAGTGGTGACCGCTCCTGCAATATTTAATAACAGTGGACCTGATTCAGACTTAAGAAAGTTCTTAAAATAAGAATTTAAAGTCACTCCTGGGCAAAACCATGTTGTTGTCAAGTAAATTGTATTCTTTGCATGCAAGAATACATCTTTTAATTGCTTACTGAAAACAGATACTGACCAGCTTTACTATTACACTGTTATTTAGACTTGGGCTGGGAAATATCACCTCTCAACACTAGTATTGTTTGCAACAGATGAAATATGACACCCCCTGCAATCAACATGGTTTAGCCCAGGAGTCATAGGTGTATCTATAATGGGTGCAGGATGTGCAGTGCACACAGGCCCCTCAGAACAGGGGCAGTTTATTGATACAATTGGCAGTGTTTGTTACAACTGCAATTTATGTGGGTAAATGGGCCCCATTTATCATTATACCAAGCTGTGTGTGTATATATTTTATATGTATGCATATATTTTATTTTGCATTTGGTATTGTGATTTTAATAAAGTCTTATTATATACCCATAGCGCATCCCTTGATTTTGTAAGTATGTAGATATGATCACATAAAATCTTTTGATTGAATAAACATGTAATGAGTGAGTGAGTGTGTATGAGTATGTGTTTATTTTCACTGTGCCTTTTTATGTGATTAGTTTATTTGTGACATAATAATTTCATACGTTTTTATTTATATTTCATAAATGTTAAATTTTTATAATGATTCTTATAAAGTTAAATAAAATCCCTTTTTTGTTTGCTATTCCCATAGGGCGACAATGACAACATCAGAAATCACAACATGGTCAGAACCACGGGCCGGATTCACACTACCGGATGTATTGCATATACGTCCGCAGTTTACCGATATTTGATACTGCGCATGCGTAGTATCTTTTTTACGTAATCTATGTATCTTTTCATTACATAGATTGCCTATATACGGTCTTTAAGATATACCCAATCTACGTAACTAAAATACGTAGATTACGTAAAAAAGATATTTCGCATGCGCAGTATCAAATATCGGTAAACTGCGGACATAAATGCAATACGTCCGGTAGTGTGAATCCGGACCCACACATCTCCCTCCACATCACAGTCCACTGCACCTGTCACAGTCCGCCCCCCAGATAATCATATCTGATTATAAGACTATCATTGTGATACTCCTCTATAGGACATGTTCTAAGAGGGGAAGGCTAAACATTCTTTAATTTAGCATTTTGCTATTTAAACTGAAAAACAGCTTCAAGCCCCTTTTGCCCTTTGTCTTTCCTCGTAATAAAGAAAAGAACAAATATCTGGCACCCAGTATTCAAATACACAAACAACTAAGTAAATAAATAAATCTGTAACTCAGAGAAAATGTAAATATCAAATCTAATAACACTCAGCGCCACAGTAGTTTGACAAGAACAATATATAACAATATGTGTTCTGTTATATTATAAATCTGTATTTAATTTAATAAACAGGAAATACTCAAGAAATGTAAAACATCAACAAGACAAAAAGAAACTTGTTTATTCATAACCACATACATACATACATGAAAAAACACTTTTCAATCATCAGAATAAATTAATAATGCCGCACACATTAAACATACAAAAGAGGTGCATCTCCTATAGAGAGACTGCTGATTGAAGTCTGGGGGGGTCAACTGAACAGTAGCCTCTCTCAATAAATATTGGAATTATATTTACCTAAAGTACTTACAACTGGTAAAATGAGAATAACAGCAGTTCACCTGCTGCAGAGGCTGTATTGTTGGAATTTTATAGAACAGTGATGCAAGTACTTAGTAAAACTCCTGGCTAACCTGAGCCCTTTAAGACAATTTACTTTTATACTTTATATAACTGGTTGTGAAACTCTTTTGTTATGGTCTGGAGAGTGCACGTGAACAAGCCTATTAATGGTTTAAAGGAATGCATTGCAGGCAGAAGGTAAACCATGCCAAAGTTGGAGCAGAGTATATGAAGGGTGGATGGACTAAAGGTGAGTAAAGGAGGGTGGTTGCCAGGTCCTCTAGACCTATGGACCCTATAGCACCTACACCCCTGCACCCACTATAGTTACCCCTTTGAGCACAGGGCTGCATCCAGACTTCTGCTTAGTAGTTAACCAAAGATTTGAAGGAATCTGCTATAATGCTGGACTGAACTATCCAAACATCCACATGTTCACTTTGTAACTGCTTCTACTTGCATGGACTATCTTCTGACAGCCAATGGATTCCATTTCAGTTACAATGAAACCTGTCATATGGATGTACAGAATTCTGGGTTAGTATACAGAGAGAGGGATGCCTCAGTATTGTAACTCAGTATTCTTTTATATCTAGGTTTATGGCAGTGTGCTGGGGCAATTTTTCCCTTTGTTTCTGTGGCTAGCAGGTTAACCCCCTGCCTTTCATGCACCTGTTTAACATTTGCTTAATAAATTGATTGAGCAGCTTCCATTCTGGTTTTATTCTTTTATATCTATTTTGCCTACTTTTTAGCTGGTACACGTGCATTATTTACATATGCTGCCTCAATATCTTATCATCTTAATGAAATAGAGCTCTCGTTTTTTAGGGAGACTGTATTAGGTTGATAAAGCTATGCTGCTGAGCAGTGTCCATTTATACTAATCTGTAACGCATGCTTTTGTTTATGTGTCTATTGTAAATAAATATTAGGTTTCTTGTACCAATCGCTTCATTTGTTTTAATTTTTTAGTCACTCTGGTATCAACATATTTTTACTCTAAAGCAGATCTGGCAACAGATATCTTGGGTCCCCAGTACTCTCATGTTTTTTGGGGGCCCCCATCCCTCCTCAATAGTGGATTTCAGGGGTCCCTCTGAGCCTCAGTGCCCACCACAGCTGTTTCCCTTGTCCCCCTGTCGTTGGGACTGCTCTGAAGGTCATTACACTCCTACGTGTGCTGTTTATTTCTGTTATTTACTAAATCAAGGTGCTGCATTTAGAATAGAGTACAAGTGAGAGAAGAGAATGGAAGCATGACAGAATAGTGAGCAAAGATATATCAGGAGAATGAAGAATTGTAAATTAGATTATTTTCAATAGACATGTGAGTATCAACAATCAATTTTGTCACAGATGCTTAAACAAAACCAAAAACAAATGCATGTCAAAGAAAAGGCATACGAAATAAATATATAAACTTATGTTGAGAAATGCATGCCTAAAGGTACAAAAACTACTTTTACCATTTGTAATTGAGTATAACCTGCAGATGACAACATACTATGAGCTAATTTGAGATAACTTGCAGCGGTAGGCTTTATACTGAGATATGATAAGGCAATCATTGTATACAAGTTTATATAAATCTAGTTTGCAGACTCCAAACCTACTCAAAACTATTTAACCCGCATGCTTCTCCATAAAATTTTATTAGTATAAAATTAGATTTGCCATAATGGGTTATATACTTACAGTTAAAAAACAATTTTTTCTTTTTCAGTTTTCTTGTCTTTTTATCAGTCTCCTATGTGTCAGATTACCACAAGGAGAAAGAGACCGAATGAGTTATGAGAAACGGAGTACAAGGTAGTTAAACATTTGTGTAAATTTTTTGTGAAATCTGATCCCCAGTTTGATGACCCATCCCATAAAGTATTTGAACAGCTCAAAAATATTTTGTCAGCTTGAATAAGCATGTGTAATTTACAAGATAAGCAAAAGTAATTTTAAAGGGCTATTATACAAAAAAAGTATATTAAAAAAAAAAGGAACTAAGTGCAGCCTAGGCACGAGGGGGGATAAACGGCAGACTGGGATCTTACCCACATCTGTCAAGTTCAGGGTTAAAAGTTTAGTGAGGTAATAAGGGGTGGGGTGGAAGGGAAGGGGGGGAGTTAGTAGTGTATAAAAAGGATCTTATGTTGTGTTTCCTCCTCTTCTTTCATTTTTTGGAGAAGGCTGAATACTTGTATCTGAATTTGTTTGATATAGTGCATTCCTACCTTTCTCTCTGTATTAAAAGATTTGCTGTTAATAAAAAAAAAAAAATATGTGAATAAGTGTCGTATAGTACATTGATGGCAGTGTGTTAGGGCCGGCAATTTAAATCATGCACCTTTCGATCCGTTGGCATGCTGTCCCCCTGCGATTCCAGGATGCTGAAGTGCGCTGGCAGTGATATCAGACCAGGCCTCAGTCGGGCAGCATGAGCCTGGGCATGCATCTGGCGCTCCCAGAGCTCCTGCAGGTGCGGCTGGGCACGTGCCACGCGTCACCATTGACACGCGATGCAGCGCCTCTATGGCTTCCGGCGGTTGGCGAGCACAGAGAGCATCGGCATCAATGTCAGCAGCCACCAATGCTGATATTCAATGTGACGCTGCCCAGAGGCATTTTGTGGCCCCTGCCGCTGGTCCCAGAAGAGGGAGACCAACGACCAGGGGAAGAGAGTGAGGCTGCAGCAATGGCTCCAGTCGGAGGGGAGCTCCTGCTGCAGCAAGAACACTGGCCACCAATATGCACGCAGGTAGGGGGAGCAGGGGTGCAGTGGCTGCCAGATTTAGGCATATGGGAGGCTCCAGGGGGGCAAGTAGTCAGCAGTTTGGGAGCAACAGGGGCATTGTTAGA
>WWET01000393.1:536111-552042 GCA_011038615.1 Limnodynastes dumerilii
AAGAAAGAATTTAGGCACATACAATGTAAGCAGTGTTACTATTGTCACATTAGGGTATGGTAATTGACAGTGTTTTGCAGGCACGGAGGGGAAATGTGTCTGGAGGCATTGGGACAGAGTTTTGAAGGCACGGAGGGGAAATGTTTTATTTGTACGGAGGGGCAGTGTGAAATAATGACAGTGGGGTGCAGTTTAATCAGTTAGGAAGGGACAGATCAGTTTTTAGTGTTACAGAGGGGTAATGTATGTAGCGTAGCGGGTGACACTGTGGTTGTGGCAGCATGCCGTTAACCCTTTGCATGCAGCTACTTTGGGTACTAGAAGTCACAGCATGCCCTAGAATACAAAGGCATGTTGTGACTTAAAGTACTAGGTGGCACAGCATGCTAAGGGATAATTGGTAGCCGCGGCAGCCATTTTTTCTTTTCATACAATACAATACATTACAAGCTTAATCGCGGCGAATAAACCCTTAAAAAATCGCCTGACATCGCTGTAGTTTTGAAATTGCTAGACTTAAATCGGGCATAGTAAATTCAGCAATTTAACATGAAAAAACTATGCCAATGTCCAGCGATTTCAAATGATGATTTTAAATCGACTTTAATAAATCTAGCCCCAGATCTGTAATGAATGCCATAGGCTGCAAGTTATAAACCAAGTCACTTGATGTGATGATGGTATTCTACATGCAGCATATCATCATTTGCGTTGAAGAGATACTTAGGAGATATATAGACATCCTACTGGAATAAGTTCAATTCGCTTTGTTTGTCTCTATTTCCCAAGGTGAAAATCTCTGCTTTTTATGGAATGACGGGTGTTATTGATGATAGTATTTTCTTCGCAATGGATTCTTTAAGACTTCCCGAAGGCTATAAACCTCAACGAAATGACCTGGTTAATACTGTTGTAGTAGAGAGTAGCCAATCGTGCTATGTTTGGAGAGCGCTTTGTATAGCACCGGCTAAAGAAAATGGGTAATAAAATCTAATGATACATAATAGTTTTTTTTGTCCTGCTTAACCTAGTATTTCATGTCATAATCTATAATGGCCAATAATTATTCCCTTCTCTCATTGTTTTGCCTCTTTTGTCTTATTTCACCTGTAGAAAATGAATAGATGAATTAAATTGCAAATTACACTAACACGTAATCCTATTCCAGCAAGTAATAACCTTCTGCTTCTCTTGTTTTTTGTTTCAGGACTATTGTAGTTGAATACAGTAAATAATATCTTTTAGATGATACTTTATTTTAAATGCCTTTTATGTATTTGCAGTTTTCAGACATGTGACGAGACGTTAGAAAGCCAGTACTCTGCTGCTTTAATGATGAACAAAGGGGGCTTGGAGATTTCCAGAATGACTCATTTTGGAGTGATCAAACAAGGACAGTGTAAATCTCTGCAAGTTTGCATTGAGTATGTAAATTCTATAAAGCCAGCTGTTCTTTTTGTATAGAAACAACTATCTTTTGTTTTTTTTCTGATTTTAGATAAGTTAAACTATTGTAGTGAAAATCTACACATGAAAACTTCTTAGTAATTCATTTTAGATCCTACCCTTGTATAAACCTTTAGTCATTTATTAGGTCATGCCCCAGTTATATGTAATTCATCAGTTTGTTCATTTTTTTATATCAATGACGAAGCAGATAATGTATTGGTCTAATAAAGAACACAATGAAAGATCAAGTAATTAAAATATTAATTTTCCTGAGAGTAAACTAGTAATCCTCCCTTTATTTGTTTTATATGGGTGCAGTATTAAAGTTTTGGAAAATGGGTAACCAATATTAAAATACATACAAGAGCTTTCATTTAGCCAAACAAGTATGATTGTGTTATATATAGTGTGTGTGTGTGTATGTGTATGTGTATAGCTGTCTACATTAACCTATAAATTGATCTGAGCAACTTCCACTTTGTGCGTGTGTGTGTTAGAGGGAGATATTAAAATATGTATTTCTGTTTTATTTCAGGAATAAGGGAACTAATCCACATTCATTGGTTTCTTGTAAAGTGGCAGGATTGGAAAAAGAAAATAGATTTAAGATTGAAATGTGTACCTCAGAATCGAATGTCACGAAGACCTCACCAACTGTATCAAAATCCTCAGACCCTTCTTTAAAATCAGGGCAAATAGTGCCAGCCATGTGTAATGTCACCAGTGCTAAAGGAGATGAGAATGGCAGAAATGAAGTTCTCCATTCAAGTTTAATTACTTATAATCGTCTAAATGTTAGATTTTACCATATGGGTGGGCATATGCCTTTTATAACTGATGGTTACTATTCCAAATGCATGAGTGGTTCTGCTGCATCTTCAGAAACAACACAATTTTTCTCTCATGACAATTTAAAAGGCAATTTAAATGGCCCTGCAATAATGGACAACCACCTGTCAAAGTACAATGGACATGTGACATCAGGAAATCTCTCTGTTTACAATGGATCTAATGACTTGGATGTAAACCATATGGAAACAGCACAGTCTTTAAATGTCTCCTTTAGTGATGCGACAGTGATTTCACCTGGGGATAAGATCTTTATTGCAATCACTTGTGAAGCAAGGTACATATATGTACATAAAGTGATTTACTAATAATTGTTTCAACAACAAAAAAGTCTGACCGTCTCTGGGTACCATTAATAACAATTAAAGTTACAGCCTACAGCTGATCTGCAAAAACTGAAAATACTCCATTCATAGGTTACATCCCACAATTTAGATAATAACCTCCAAAAAAATATGTATAATGGTTTGTTTTGATTTCTGTCTCTCTACTCAAATTAATTTTAAACTTGCGTATAAGCCCAGGACACAAATATTTATTAAGTTGCTTGCAAAAATAATACACATAAAAATTTTATTGCTATATATGAAATCCAATATAAGGTCACCTGAGCATAGTACAGCCTCTCTTCCTGCAGCTCCCAGCCACGAGCCAACCCTTGATCCGCAGCACACTTTGGGAAACCACTTGCATATTCTGTTTTTGGGATTTAGTTTTTTCCAAATGGAGGCATCACTCCCTTGCATCCTATTTTACCAAAGCTTATGAGATTATGATAGTGACATAATTTCATTTTGTTTACACCCTATATTAAACAAGTCACACTGTTTTTTTACACCAGTTTGTTTTTTGGTTTTTTCCCCTGTGCCGCTATTGACTTACAAAGATTTTTTTATTTATTTTCTAGAAATCCTGGCCGCTGCAAAGAGCTTGTATTATTCTGTTTTCAAGAGTTTATTATTGGAAGGTACATTGAAGCTACAGTTGAAAGTGAAGAGGAATACTTATTGCGGCCCCCTACAGAATTTAATTCCAAGAACAACAAAATATTTCAGGAGCCAAAGGGGAATACCGTGGTTATGTCTGCTCCCCAAAAAAGGCAGGTATTTGAATAATATAATATAGATTTGAATACATGCTTGCATTGCTGTGATAATGCATCCAGTGCACAGATGATTACTATACAAGTCATGCTCACCATATACATATTCGTTCAACCCTCAAAAAAAAGGAAACTTAAGGTGTGAGGCAGGTACAGAATAGCAGATATGGACTGTTATGAATCCTTTTTTTCTCTCTTGAAAAGAAGTGCAGTATTAAAACTTGACCGAGAAATACTTTTCCTTTAGGGCACAACTATGGAACAGTTTTTTGTTTTTTTTTTTTGTTTTTTTACAATCGTGATCATGTTGCGCTGTTGTTTCTAATGCAAATTGACCCCTTGTAGATCAGTATGGTTAATGATGGATGGTCGCAGAAGTGTGGCCCACCAATTTGGAAAGCAGTCCTGATTCTGGGTGACTGCTTTAATGTCTGAGTAGTTTGTACAGACTGTAGGGATCGTTGGGAGGGAATGCATTCTTCGCTAGGAAAATGTTATTTATTTTTCGGCATACTTACCCATTCGTTAGTTCAGAACCATTGGTGCAGACCTGGTGCACCACTGCAGACCCACCGTACCAGGCAGGTGAGTATTACAGGGGTGTCTATGGGGAGTCTTAGGGTTAGGCTGCGGAGAAGGGATTCTTAGGGTTAGACCAGTGTTGGCTAACCTGTGGCACTCCAGGTGTTGTGAAACTACAATTCCCAGCATGCTTTGTCAGGTATCCGCTAGGGGGAAGGGAGTCTTAAAGCAAGGCAGAAGCAATCCATTTGACAGCCAGTACGGAACTGGCTGGTATAAAACAGCCTTTTGAAAAATGGCCGTTCTATCTGCAGACCCCACCCATTGAGAGGAATCTTTGCTTCATGCAGCTAACCTCAGGATCGGATAGCTGAGTGCACCAGCATTACAAATATAAGGTTATATAAAGGGGCTTGAGGTTGACTTGGTATTGTCCAAAATGATAGCCACACCAACTGTTGGATGGTAAGATTTGTAGATCCCCTTTATTAATCTTATATCCCAGTATTGGGGCAAGAGCCTTGTTTTATTGTACTGTTATGCATATTTTCTATGAATTTTTTATTTTAAACTACATGTGATCTTCTTTCACTTAATAAAGTAATATATTTAAATTGTATTAATTGTTATAGGCTATCAAGAAGACAGCTTCCAAGTTTTATTCCAATGTATCCAATACCAGAAAGACTAAAGAAATGTGTGGAACAAAATATGAATGTCCTGGCTATAGAGCCTTGTCTAGGAGAAGTATGTACAACTTGTGTGCTTGCTAATATACTTTAGCTTGTTAATATGATTAAATTCGTTTTTTTTCTTTACTAATACCACTTTCACATCACCACTCTTGAAAAACCCAGGATTCTGCTGGGCAATTTGCCATGTCAAAAAAATATATCTTGGGGCTGCCTTGGCAAGCGACTGTCAATCATCCTAACGAAGAGCTCTTATTGGCTGAAAAAAAAGGGGACATACAAGTACTAAATTCATAGTGGCGAATAGTGGAACTGCAGGCAGTCGGACCAGAAAGGAGACATACAAGTACTACAAAATGCCACCTGTCTCCTCTCCCTGCGCGCGGCTCCCGGATACAGATTTCTTTACTATTGCCAAAATAATAGTAAATCTGTCCAATCAGGTGTCTTTGTGAAGGACACATGTTGAAGAACAACACAGACCTTTTACACTGACACTAGTCCAGTGTCAGACCCAAGAAAAACCCTTCTTTTTCCCAGGTCATTAGACCCTGGTCATCACCACAAAATAAACGGGTATTTGCCAAGACCCGGGTTTTTAGTCAAAATCCAGGGTATTTGCTGGTGATGTGAAAGAGGTATGAATCTATCCAGAATGCTTAGGGTGGTGTTTCTCAGTCTAGTAGCAGTCTTCCATATTAAATTTTCTGTAGGTACTGGATTAGGTGGCTTTATATCAGCCTATGTTTAGACCGTGCTGTGGGCATGGGGATTGTTACTTGATGTAATACATTAGGAAAAGTATGGGTTATGGAGCAAGTTGCAATCAAAGGCTGGACAATTAATAAACCAGGGTTACCTTCTGGGTTGATCTACATGATCAGGTTTTGGTATGAGTTTTTACCTGAAAATATATGACTTTCCTCCTCCTCTCCTGCCAGCATAGGACACCTGGGTATTTCCTCTGCGCAGGAGACAGGAACAGGAAACCAAAAGAAGACACCTCCTTGCTGTAAATAAACCCTCCTCCTTCATCCAAATGTGTCTTCTCACTACTTTTAGCTGAAATAGGAAATCATCAACTATTAGATCAAAATTACAGATAGAATAACATATGTGTAATGTAGGGAGGGAATATACCTATGCTGCAAAGGAGGAGTCGAGGAAATATCATTATCAGGTATAATGACCTTTTCCTCCTCCACTCCTGGCAGCATATGACTCCTGGGTCATACCCAAGCTAACCATTTTAGGGTGGGACATACAAACTTTTTTTTTTATTATTATTTTTTTTAACTGCATTCGAAATCTGCCTCAGCGGCGGCTGCAACATCAGTTCTATAGTGTTTGGTAAAAGTATGTACTGATGACCATCCAGCTGCCTTACAGATGTCCTGAATGGATTCTTTTTGTGCCCATGAAGAATCCATAGCTCTTGTAGAATGTGCTCTAAGTTCGTTGTTGCTTCCATACCATTGGAAATATAAGCTTGTTGAATGCATGATCTTATCAATCTTGCTATAGTGGATTTGGTGGCTGCACCACCTTTATTCTTTCCTTCAGGGATAATGAATAATTGATTACTTGTCCTCAACTTCTTAGTTCTTTCTAAATATATAGATAAAGCCCTAACCAAGTCCAAGGTATGAAACTTACCTTCATCCACATTAGAAGGATTCTGAAAAAAAGCTGGAAGAATAATATCTTGATTGATATGGAATTTAGTTACAACCTTGGGAAGAAATTTAGGATTGTTTTTTAGAAAATGGTTTTTCATTCCATAAGGCTTGGAGTTCCGTGGGAAGAAATTTAGGATTGTTTTTTAGAAAATGGTTTTTCATTCCATAAGGCTTGGGGTTCCGATACCCTTCTGGCTGATGTAACGGCCACCAAAAAAACAACCTTCCAAGACAAAAACTTCAACTGACTGGATTCTAGTGGCTCAAAAGGAAACTGTGTGAGAGCATCCAATACCAAATTTAAATCCCATACTTGAATGTTTTTTTTTTATGTCCGGTTTTATTCTGGCTAAAGCTTGAAAAAATAGTTTGATATATCGATTTTTAGCTAAATCCAGCTCTAAGACAGCACTCAAGGCTGAAACATGAACCCTGAGGGTACTTGCAGCCAAACCTTTCTCTAGTCCAGAGTGCAAAAATTCTAAGACTTGATTAATTGAAGAACACCATGAAACATAAATTCCCCAAATCCTATGATAAAACTTAGTTGTCACTGGCTCTAATAAGAGTATCAATTACCTTAGTCGAGAATCCTTTCTTTTCCAGATTGGAGACTTCAATAGCCAGGCTGTCAGACGTAGTTTCTCCGGGCATGGATGAACTACTTTGCCTTGTTTCAGGAGGTCTGGTATCAAAAATCTGAGCAAACCAGGGACGACGAGGCCAGTATGGAAGGCTCACTATAAAGTGCCCCTGTGATATCCAGATCTTGCTCAGGACCTTCTGGATCATCGGGAATGTAGGAAACACATAGCTGATGTGTCCGTGCCAGAGTTGAGCTAGCATGTCGATTTCCTTGGATTTGGGTTTGGGGAACCTGGAAAATAATAATTTTACGTTTTCGTTCTTGCTGGTTGCCATCAAGTCTACTTCTGGAATTCCCCATTTTCTTGTTATCTAACTGAACGTTACTTGATTCAGTTCCCATTCGCCTGCTAAGACAGGCATTCTGCTCAACGAATCTGCTATAGTGCTATCTGCTATAGTATATAGCCTGCTATGTAAGTTGCCGTAAAAGGCCTGAAAGATGTTGTTTGGCCTACATCAGTAGTCCTTTTACTTCTTGCATTCATTTCTGACTTTTTGTGCCTCCTTGATGGTTCAAATAAGCGACCACTGCTTTGTTGTAAATAAATCATCACTTCCCTGTTTGCTATGATGTCCTGAAATTGTAAACATGCTTGCATGACTGCTTTTAACTCCCTGATGTTGGAATGTCGTATGCTGATCTGTACTCCATGAACCTTGAGCTATGCGTCCTGTACATACTGCTCCCCAGCCTTGAGCACTGGCATCCATAGTTATGACTATAGGATTTTGACTTCGGAATCGCCTTCCCTTGGACAAATTGTATTCTTCCATCTACCACTGTAGATCCTTTTTGATGGCTAGTGGCAGTGATCCATTGATCTTTCCGGAACGGAACGAATCCCTGTTCCACTGCTTCAGAAAACACAACTGAAGTTCTCTTATGTGAAACTTTGCCCAGGGCACCACTTCTATCGCTGCTGACATGAAGCCTAGAGTCCGCATACAGTCCTCTGAGGTCACCCAGGGTTGTCTTCTTAATTGATTATGTGATGTTTCAAGCTTTGTCTTCTGTCCTAAGGAAGAAAGACTCTTTCCTTGATTGTATCTAAAAGGAACCCCAGGTACCTTAAAGACTGTGTTGGTTGAAGTTGGCTCTTCTGCCAGTTTACAATCCAGCCGTGTTCTTGTAAAGTCTGAAGGACTCTGGCAGTGTGGATCCTGGATTGGGTTTCTGAAATTGCTTCCACCAATATGTCATCCAGATAAGGCCAGACTTGAATATTTTCCACCCTTAGCTTTGCCGATGAGAGGAATCAGAACCTTCGTGAACGTTCTTGGAGAGGTAGACAGGCCGAATGGCAAAATTGAAAATGTTGGTGAAACACTTAAAATCGCAAAAACCTTTGATGATACTGCCAGATTGGAATATGCAAATAGGCATCTTTCAACTCTCTATATGTTAAATACACACCATAATATAAAGCTGGTACCACAGAACGAATATTTTCTGACATACAAAAACCGATTTACTCTCCACAACTCTAAAATAGTTTTGAAGCCCCCTGTATTTTTCCTTACCACAAAAATTATCGACTAGTTAATAGTAATTACCTTTTGAAGTAACAGGCTGTGAATACTGTCTTTCAACGCTTGCCGTTCTTCACAATCTTACGGTATTGGTGATTTAAAAAAAAAATTCTCTGGGTTGATATTTGTCAAACTCCAATTGGTAACCTTGGGACATGATGTTTAGTACCAAAATTGAAGATGTCCATTGGTCTTGAAATTGAAGCAGTCTTCCCCCCACGGCCAATAGTGAGGTTGCTTCCGTACTGTTGGCGTCATTGTGTCATCCGCTGGCATCTCTTCCACGAAAGGCACGAAAATTCTGCCGCAACATCCCCGTTTGGAATCTTCTCATATAGGAGCAACAGGTCTATACAGTCTAGCTTCCTTTGCTTCTGCTTGAGTAGGTTTGACATTTTTATATATAAAGAATTTTCTTGCGGTTCTTTCTTGTGGTAGCCAGGCCAACTTTCCTCCAGAAATCTTGGAGATTATATCATCTAGTTTGACTCCAAACAGGAAGTCCCCTGAGAAGGGCAATGCAATCAACCTAGCCTTAGACTGTGCATCCGCAGACAAAGGCTTGAGCCATAAGGCTCTTCTTGTCGTAGTAGTAGTAGCCATTGATCTTGCAGCTAACTTGATTGCATCCATGGAGGCTTCACAGATAAATTCTATTCCTAATTGTAAGTCTTGAATAGTCTTTAATTATTCTGACCGTTTAACTCCATCTAGAAGATTTTTCTCTAGCTCTGAACCCCATACTCTCATAACACTAGCTGTAACAGCAGTAGATATAGCAGGTCTAAAAGTCACACCTGATAAGGAATGTAATTTCTTAAGGTTTACCTCCATCTTTAGTTCCATGCAGTCTTTGAAGGCTTTGGCATCCTCCAAAGGCAGCGTAGTTCATTTGGAGATACCTGGTTATTGCGGCATCAACTTTTGGCGCCTCTTCCCATCTTCCAAAATCTTCCAAAGAAAAGGGATAAATACGTGCAAACTTATTTAACGAAAACATTTTCCTGTCTGGATATCTCCATTCCTCTGTTATTAGATCCCTAATAGTCTGACAGACTGTAAATTTTTCTGAACTTTCTTCTTATGCTCTTCCGCTCAAATATTAATTCCTTGAGTGGAAAATCTTCCTTAGGTTCCTGAATATTTAAAAATGTTTCTATTAATTTAAGCAGATTGTCTACCATTACAGGATTCATAGTATCCCCTTCTTTAAAAGCCAGACTGGAGAATCCTCAGGTCCGTACACACCCTCTTCTTCTTCTGAGGTCTCAGAAACCTCCGACACAGATGCCCTAGGTTTTTTTTGTGACATTTTCAACTAATCTTCTTTGGTGACAAAAGTATCAGACAGTGTAGTTTTAATCAACTGCATAAATTCCATTAATTGTGAAGATGACAGCTACGCTGCTGTAGCTGCTGCTGGCTTGCTGCTGCTGGTAGAAGTAGCATAAAGTTTCTGCTGTGTGCTGCTGCTGCATAAAGATCACTACCTTGGATGAAGTTCCAGGTGATCTTAAATAGAGCCTTTGGCAGCAGATAATCATTGGTGATTCAGCGTATAGAACTGCGGCTACACAAAAATGGCCACCTCAATGCCCCACGTGCACACAAGCGCCAAGTGCGGCATTAAAACTTCCGGCGCCATAGATAAAACTGTGTTTCCACCGCCGCCACACTCCTATTAGCTCCAGCCAGCGCCAAGTGCAGCAGAGAGGCCGGTCCAAATATCCGAGGCCGGACCGGGGAGCTCCAGGGTATCACTGGAACATGTGGCATTGGCCGCGGGGTAAGCCAAAAACTAATTGAACATAAAAAAAAACATCTGCCCCTGTCTAAGTGACCTTACAGGAAATAAAAAAGACACATTTGGAAGAAGAAGGAGGTCTTATATTCGGCAAGTGGGTGTCTTCTTTTGGTTACTTGTTCCTGTCTAATGCGCAAAGCAAATATCCAGGTGTCCTCTGCTTCCAGGAGAGGAGGAAGAAAAAATGGGCTTCATTTTAGGGTAAAGGCAAAGAAATGAATTATGTGAGAGACTGCAGCTGTGTTTGTAAAGAGTCTGGGTAGGCTTCAGTAAACTTTAGGACATATGATGTTCTGAGGTGTCCCACTGAATTAGCAGGAAATAAAATATATCAACTGGTTTTAGTCTTTTTAAAATAAATTTTCCTTTTCCCTTTCCTTTTAATTTTCCATCAGATGGATATGACCTTTTATATGATATACTTTGCAACCTGGAGCTGGCATTATTTTGTTCTCATTTGGAAATTACTTTACTTTATTCTGTACTCTATTCAGGTCTGTGCACCTGCGAAAATGTCATTTTTTGACTCTACGACAATCGGACAGGTTAGAACAGGGGAGGGAATGTAGTTTTCCAGGGTAGTCTTATGGCTAGGCTGTGGAGAGGGGATGGTTTATAGAAGGGGAGACTTAGGGTTAGGCTGTGGGAAGGGGATGGAGCATAGAAGGTGAAGGTTAGGGTCAGGCTGCAGGAAAGTGAGGGTTAGGGTTAGGGTAATAGAAGAGGAGGGTTAGGGTGATAATTAGTATGAAGATTGGGGTTGGGGAAATAGACGCTTGCCTGTCTGCATCGGGGCAGGAAGTTTTGGTGCAGCTTCGTCCTCGGAAATGTAGTGTTAAAAACAGCTCTTTCGAAAAAGAGCCGTTTACAGCGATGACCCACATCCCTCTATTCACTGGGCAATGTACTTTACACACTTGGAAAATAGGGACTGTATATATTGTGTATACCCACAAACAGACTTAGAGAATGCTCTTCAGGAGATTCTAATTGAAACATTCTGAAGTCAATTGGACATCTACATGTATTAAAGGTAAAAACCTGTTTATCTTTGGTTCCAAATCACCACTTTGAAGGAATAGTACATAGAATTGTACATATCAACAAACAATACAATGATGCAGTACTGGTCTACTCACCATTTTCTCTTGCGTTCCATGCTTTTCCTAAAATGGATTTCCATTTTTGTCACCGAAGGTAACTTTAAGGCACCTGCAACACAATATTTCCCAGTGAAGTGCAATGTAAAATGTGTCTATTCCTTTCAATATTAGTAAACCTTTAATATCATTAAATCCATGAAAAGGTATACACAAAAATGGTACAGAAAGAATGAAGCATAGATTTATCACTGGGTGTAAACATATTACTACATGTAGCACTTTACAACAAACATAAATCAAAACATGGTAAAGGTAGAAAATTGTGAACTAAAACAATCCTGCTCGCAATATTCATATAGTAGGGTTTGATGCATATAGTGGTTGATACAAGATGGTGAGTGCTATATATTGCAATATAGTGCGACCATATGCAAGCTAATAGTTAAAAGGGTGGTTTAGCAATTCAACATCCTAATGCTCAGCCCCATGGAATTATACATGATCAGTGGCTGGTGCAAATGCTTGACGTTAACAGTTATTTCTTACTGGTTGCAGTCCCCGCATAGAATGAGGGATTACCAAAATAGGGGCATCTGAAAGTTCCTTTTCAGATGTCCCTATTTCAAATACTCCTCCATTTTAGAATTTTCTTTTCAGAATGGGTGAGTATGCCGATCAGCATACTCACCTACAGATAGATAGATTTCCTCAGTGATTCCAGAATTCTTTGCCTACAATCACACACTGAGGGGAGAGGTCCTGAATATAAGGTTCTTTGACAAATATATCGCTGCTGTGTTTAGAATTATTTACCATTTGCTGCCAACACTATCAAATGTACAAAGAATGTCTTATTATACAATGTTCCAATGATAAAACACATGACAAATTACTGCATTGCCTCAAGTGCTTATTTAATATTGCAATTGCAATGCTGTTTTTTCTCTGCTATTATTCATGTAATAAACACTATTTTATATCCTGTCCTGTGAATCACAGCAACTACTGTCTAGTTTTGCCTGTGCATAATGTTGTCACTGAACTATTCTCCAGTAACTGCTAAGAGCATTTTTGCATTTATGTAATGTCTTATCTAATCATGGATAATTGTAGGAGAAAATAGAAATGACTTATGTATAGGGTAAATATACGGAATACATAGAGCTATACTGGTTGACATGCTGCTCACTTGCAAGTAAAAAACAAAACAAAAATGTCCAATTATAATAATATAAATGAAGATTCAGTGAAGCAGAAGCAGTTACAAATTACATTTATGGACGAACCTTTAAATATCCTGGTTGCCCAGCGGGCCTGAAGTTCAGACGAAGGTAGGAGAGATCCAAGAGGCTGAACAAGTCCTAGGAATGCTAGCGTTGGTTTTTCATGGTGTGGTTGGAAAACATTCTTATATAAGGTAATTATGTTGTCATCAACTTCGATGACTGAGTCATCAAGGAAAGGAAAAGAGATGTTATACCCTGTGGCAAATATAACTTCATCCAAGTCTTTCACCTTGGTTCCATCCTCAAAGACCACAGATGATTCAGTGAATCTGCTAATTTTTGGCTTTACTCTAATGGCTCCACTTAGAATTTGGCTGGGTAGATAATCATTAACAATGGGTTCTTTTAACAAAGATCTGTAAGAAAAGATTGTTGTTTAAAAATAGCTCCTAAGGAGAAATTTAAATCAAATCAAAATAAAATTACGTCTTCACACATGCAATTATTGAAGTATCACGGATATGTGCAGTTGCTACAGGGCCCAGAGAAGAGTGGGGCTCCAGGCAGCCATGCACTCTGCAACCACATAGTATACAGTCAGGGGCGACAGCGGTAAGCTGTCAGCAGAGGGCAGATTGTCTATATATAGCGCTCAGCACTCTGAGACCCTTTCTCTTTTCTGGCAAGGGGGAGACACCACTAAATCTCCAGTTCGTGCATTAAGTGATTGGTGGAATTCCTGTGCCCGCAGTGTACACAGGGCTCCCACTTCAGACCCCTTGCTTACGACCTCCCTATGGGACTCGCCTGTTTATACTTTCACCCCGATAACTGATTACTAAACTGGTTGTTCAGTAATCATGCAAGTATGTGTAATAACCATTAAAGACATAATAAATGGAGATCTGATTACTGTGTTGGGCTGTTGTACAGACACATATATCAAACCAATTAAAAAAAAAGAAGAGACTCCCACCTTTACCAGTTCATCTACATTAGAGAATTCTGATTCTCCACAGTCTCCACACAGTAGCTGATGTTAAGAAGTAGAGTGCATGTAGGTGAAATCACTACAGCGCTGCTCAGGACTAATTAAAGAATTCTAAAAGAAACTGCTAAATGTCCAAACTTTAAATCCACATTAGGATTTACCAAGAGATTTTACAGGGGAAAATCTCTCAGGGATCAGGATTTTGATTTTGATTTTGAGATGTGTCTCCTATTAGAACTAAGAGATTAATTATTTGACCCCTGATCTCAGGTGCTGTGATAATCGTCATGATAGCCTGTTTCATCTTATCATTTAATTGTCTTTGCCACTGCACCTCCTAAATTAATGGTGAACTGTTGACGTTCACTAGGTGGATAAATTCTTGCCATATTGTGAATTACAAATACCAGCTTTTACTTTGCCTCTGGGACAATCTCTGTCACCTACATTATTATGAGGTACAACTGATTGACATTAGGTATTAAAGTCACATTTAAAGTCACATCTTTGCCCTTAAAAATATTCAACATCGCTATTAAACACAACACATCTCTGGCGATTTTAAGCAAATTGACTTTAGTAAATCCGGCACTAAGAGTGATTTATAAAATCTGTTGTATTGTTTTACACTTATTCCTTTAGTTTGCAGTTTGATTATTAGAAATAATTGTTTGTTCACATGCATAAGATGGAAAATATTTATATTAAACATTGTTTTCAGTCTTCATCTCATTGATCCAATTTTTAAAATATTCAGGCTGTTCTTCCACTTGTATAGTCCATAGTTAATGGTAACACAAATATGGTTGGTTGACTCCTATGAAAGCAATTTAATATATAATTTACTTTGAAATAGAAACTTATATTTTTTTTTAATATATAAAAAAACACTTTTTGACCTTGCTACTTCTTACCTGTCTTCAGGCTGCAGTCCATAATTTGTATGATCAAACCAACTGTTCATCTGTTTTTCATTCAATTTGGTCAAAAGTCCGTAAGGTAAAGAATTAGTGATCCAGAAATAAAAACGTGTTGAAAAGACCATATCTATAGGGAATCCATGCTGTGAAATGCGACTTACTACCCAGGTACCTTGCCTGGTACTGAGGTATACCTGCAACATAACAAATTCAAGTAATAAACTGTAATATTATGTATAAAGCAGCAGTAACCTGTTCTTGCATTTGGATAAAGAAACGTTATATGTGACCAGTTTAAATAAGATGTTGAAATTTAGAACAAAGGTAAAGGATATCAACGATAATTAAATATTTGCTAGAAATGGATACTATAATTAAACAATAAAAAAAGTATATAAAATATGCAGTAGCTATAAGTACAAATAAATCACTTTTAAACATATAATTAAAATTTATCAACATGCTCAACTTGAAAACTTTTAAGGCAATACTGAAACATATCCGGTATTACCGTCCAATATCCTTTTCCTTTGTTCTTTGTTTATATTTTTTGGGAGTCACAACCCTATACCCTGGTAGCAATTGGTCTCTGCTGAGGCACTTTTTAGTATATATTACTAATACTAGTGGCCATTTTATGCCAAAGCACAAGCTCCACTGTTTTTGCTATGCATAAGTAATCATGAAAAAGTCTAGTCATCTAATTTATTTGCTTACTGATTTACAGAAATCATGCTGAAACCAAGCTCCGAGCGCAGTTGGTATCTCATATCAGATCTCTGCAGTATCCAGTCTTCTGTGCAAGCACATGGATAGCCACTACCCTGGCTCATGGAGTTCTGAGGACAGGCCCCTGTCTTAAGACTTCTGATCTATCCTCACTTAAAATGAAGATGGAAAGCTACTCACTATGGAATAGTACAGATGTCTGGATTTTGAGACATTGGTGTGAGTGCGCAATCGCAAAAAGCGCGTGTGTTTTCCAAACCTAGAAATCAGAAAACTCCCTCGAACTTCTGTAAAATATTGTCACCTGTCTGGGGGATTCAGTAATCCCCCAGACTTGGAGATTTATAGAAATCTTGGTCAATAACTAAGATTTATATTTGCCCAGTAGCTTTTCAAAAGAAAAGATAAACTTGAAAACAAGCATTATTTCACAGCCCTGGAAGAGGGCATATGAGAGACCATTCACTAACTGTACCTGAGCTATTTTAGACCACTGTACCCTCTTCCTTACCTCAGACAGCAGAGTCAAAAGAATCAGATGTATTCCGAGCTATTTTTTGCACTACACAAACTATCGTCCACTGTCATACAATGCTAGCATTAATTGGTCTTCATTAGTACTTTCCCAGTGATTGGGGTGACTTTACCTTTTTTGCTGTGAGACTGATTTCCACAGCAATATCTCCT
>WWET01000393.1:556486-567649 GCA_011038615.1 Limnodynastes dumerilii
ACTCTTTCCTTACTTCACCCCTTTTTTTGAAGTTGTCAGTGCTCCTCAGTATTGAACTTCTATTCATGGGGTTTAAGGAAAGTAATATTAGCACATGCCGCGTGTTTACTTTATTTACTTGCACAAAATAAATTATTGTAAAACAAACAAACAAACTCAGTATCAACCTCACCTTAAACTGGATATGTTTCAAGAGTCTAAAGTGCTCGGCATAGAGTGTGAGGTACTCCAGGACCTTTGAATTATGCAGATATGTGGGAAAGTCCTGTGGCATTGGAAAATCTGTGTAACACATCATCTCCTTGGAAGTATTGGTTACCACAGAACTATATAAACTCGCTCTTCCATCTTCCGGAATTTCCTATACACAGAATTTTATTATTGTTATTAATGGAATTAAACATTTGTCAGATTTCAAACAATTTTACTAGACACTACACAAGGATCAGAGTTAGCAAGTGGGCCACTAATGATTGGAGGCAGCTCACAAAAGGAGATAATACTGTTGGCCATGGAAATGCTTTCAGAGCTCCTGCTTTGTATAAAGACTTAGGGCTCCATTTACTATCTTTGATTTCATATGATAAAGCCTGTTTTCATGTAAAAATGGGCTTTATCGCATGAAATCAATTTTTGTTTTTTATATTGCTATCATCGCTATTGAAAACATGGTGACGATAGCATTAACACTAACGATCGTGGCCCGCTCTAATGAATGCGGGCTGGCTGATCATTATATTTACTAAAGGTCAGATTTTAACAATCCGTGCCAATACGTTAACTAATGCCATGTGAAGATGGTATTAGTGAAAGAATTCCAGCAATGTCCCCATATATCCCCCTTATCCTCACCCTAATAGCTGTTATTGGGGAAGGAAAAGGGGGGTATATATACCAGGAGACCTCTGGAATACTTATAAAAGCTGCATAGTACAAAAACAAAATACATGTCTAACTTTTTTAAATGAATAATAAAAAAAATGAATTAATTTATAAAAAGAAACAGATAAAAAAGATAATAAAAGAGAAAAAACGTACCTGACAGGGCAACGCAACTGTTTTGGAGACCTAACGCATGCACAGCAGTTTTGCCTTTCGGGACTTGAAATTTTACAAGTTCCAAAAGGCAGCTACTGCGCATGTGCCAGGGCTTCGTCTCCGAGCGAGGCCTCAATGATGTTGGCGAAAGGCTCGGTGACCATCGTGGTTCCTCGCCGGAGAGGTGAGTATTTATAAATATGGGCCACACTCGCTGCGCTAATCTTTGTAAATGGAGCCCTCAATTTATTCAAATCTGACCATTCAATAAGAGATCTTTGTTGCTCTTCTTCACTAGGTCAGTACAAAAAAAGTCAACATATTAAAATGTTTTTTTTCTCAAAACAGTCTAAGAAATCAGTGCTAGATATAAGTATAATGGTTTTTCCACGTGGACAACAAAACAAATGACTGCAATGCTAAGCTTAACAAAAGAGTAATTCACAGAGAAAATGAAAATTCACGTTCAATTCTAGTGAATGCAAAGTTTGTTTATTTGGCTCACATAATAATGATATTTGCAGGACGTATTAAACATATTAACTTACAACAAAAAGGTTGTCTTCCATCTTTCCATTCACAAAGATTATTGTGCAGAAGTAAACTAAAGAAGATAATCCACATAAACCTGATCTCCATTTGAAGAAGCAATTAATTATGCCCAATAATCCTTTATTTAGGGCAAAGCACATATCAGTTTACTATGAATGAACTAGTACATACTTCTTTTTTTATTATTTTGTCTGGGAAATAAACAGGGACAATAAAGTCAGACAGAACATTCCAATGCTGCTTCACCATCATGCATTGTAATGGTGTGCAACCTTATGTATTCAAGGGCAACTTCCCAGGACACACAGGAAGGGAGATGCACTTCTAATTATATCAGGCACAATAAAGGGTAATTTCCGTGTACAGCACAGCTGTGTCCATTTATTATAGATTACACTACTGTGTAAAAAACAATCCAAGTATCACGTGTATATTCATCTTACTATTATTATTATTATTATTATTATTATTATTATTTTTATGATTTATTAAGCTGCATAATAGGATAACACCATTGGCCTGTCTACTCACTAGGCAGCCATTTAACTACCATGAGTGCAGCTGCTACACCCTAGAGGCAAGCTGTCAGTGACTGGCAGCTTAGACATCACTCAATACTCAGTCTATGAGTGCTGAGCGCTGTTTACAAATAGATTGCTGGTAGCTGACAGCTTAGCACGGTCCTCTGCCAGCAAAAGAAGGGGAACGACCACACTGTGCATGTGCCAGACTGGAGAAGGGAGCAGAGCGAGTCCTCATCCAATCCAGAAAGGCGCACTATCTTGCGATAAGACACACGGCGGCCTACTTTCGATCCTGACATTAGAGGCCGTGTTCAGACTTAATAACGTTACTAAAAACAGGGAGGCCGTGTGCGTATGTGTGTAGTACTTTGCTATACGTACATGCGCGCGGCAGATGTTACGCATAAGAATTCATTATGCATGGAGTTGATCTCCATACCGAATGACCTTAGTAAGGATGGGAGTGCCAGCATGCTGTAAGAATGAAGATATGCAAAGTGGGTGGGGGGAGGCATTTAAATTGGACAGTATGGGCTGGGTTAGGCATCTTTGCGCACAAAGATACACGCAGAAAGGTAAGGTAGGCCTATGGTGGCGACGCCAGCAAAACTCTGTAAGAACGAGGAGAGTGTCAAGGGAGTGTACATGCCACTCTCTGTGTATATTTTTGTGAATCCGCGCATACTTATTTCATAGTCTGAATCAGGGCCCAGATCTCCGATTATTTACTAAATATAGCTCTTCTTAATACAGGAAACCACCTCCCAATAAACAGTTACAGTTTGTAAGGTGGCTACAGGCAAGCGGCTTGAAAAATTGAGCATTTCTGAGGAGAGACATGAAAAGTGCAGGGAAATTTGAGGATACTGATTGAATTAGAAAAGACATGGGCTTAGCGCATGGCTAGAAGCTGTTGCTGGAGAGATGGTTGAAAAGGGAGGGGGCAAAGGTGGGTCATGGCATAGGTGGTATAGGCAGCCGCCTAGGGCCCCGCGGGTCAGGGTTCCCCAGGGGGCCCCACACCTACTCCGGACCGTCATCCGCCACTGGCTGCCAGGCTTGCACATGTGAAGTGAAGGCCCCGCGCGGGGTCGCAGGAGCCAGGCTGGAGGCACATGATGGGGAATACTGAGGGGTGCTGAAGACACATGATGGGGAATACTTAGGGGGCTGAAGGCATATAATAGGGAATACTGAGGGGGGCTGAATGCATATAATGGGGAATACTGAGGGGGGCTGGAGGCACATAATAGAGAATACTGAGGTGTCTGGAGGCATATAATGGGGAAAACTGAGGGGGGCTGGAGGCACATGATGGGGATACAGACGGGGCTGGAAAAACAGGGTGGGGATTACTGAGGGGGCTGCATGCATATGATGGGGAATACTGAGGAGGGCTGGATGCGCATGATGGGGAATACTGAGGGGGGCTGGATGCACATGATGGGGAATGAGCAATTTATTTAACTGAATAGCACACACTACACATACATTTTGTTGTGATTTTTGCTATTGTAGACTTTGTAAACTAAAAATTATTTCATTTTAATGTGATATTGTTTGATGGGGCCCCCCTTCTAAATTTTCACCTAGGGCCACCCCTGGGAGGGGGTATGGATTCATGGTGACAGATAGAGGAGGAAAAGATTAAAATATGTTATAATACAGGGTGTGTACACTGGTTCTGTGTAATTGTTCCTTCAGATCATATTTCAAGCTTTTTTTCTTAAAGTTAAATGTTCAAGTGCTAAGGTAGTCATACAGCTTTATCTTGCAGAGGTTAAGAAAATCAACTCCTTTAGTACTAACAACAAAAACATTACACATTTCACAAAAATACACAGGAAAAATAGTGTTGACACATCAACATTAAAAGAAAATTCATGCCAATGTGGATTAGACTTTTTATATTCAGTTCATTATTTGATGTCTTGTTTTTATCAAAGGTCAACTACTGTATAAGTGATATTTTATTTAAAGCTTATTCCTCCAGTGGTATAGAGAATGATCTGATAAGACACTTACTGTATATCGCCAAAGACCACCAATGTCATCGCTTTTCTCAAAACATATTGGTTCAAGACCCTCTTCCAGGCAACATTTGATAGCTGTCAACCCACTGCAACCAGCACCAATTACAGCCACTCTCTTAGACATAGTATCCTAAAAATAAAGAGTTTTGTTGGATTTTATTTTTGTTCCTGTTGATACATAGCTAGCTGATAGTTACAATTTCTACAGATTTAGGGCTTCTCTGAATTGCAGTAGCTATTACCGAATAATTCTACCATGTTTTGAATATTTAATGAGCAGCACGGCAATACAAAGTCCACAACATGAATATGTACGTGAAAAATGTACGTTCATGGGTGCGAAAGTTCGAAGAATGCCGAAGATTATGCAAGATTGAACAAAAACAGCCACAATCACACACCAGCTGATCTTGTAACACATGATCACACGAGGTTAAGTGGTTATGCAGGACCACAGCTCGAAGAGATCTCTTCCAGGCTCAGCATTGCTGCGGGTTCTGTGTATACCATCCTGCGTGAAGACCTGATTATGCGGAAAGCTGACTGTGCACATGCAGGTCTTTGCCAGTACCGAGAAAATGATGGTGAGCATGTTTTGGGACAGTGAGGGTGTCAATTTTACCCACTGCATCCCAAAGGATACAATGGTTCCTACCAAGTGGTTTTAAAGAAGAAGTTCCTTCCCGAATTACAGAAAAACTGGCACAAAAGTCTGTGCTCTTCCTTCCCTACAATGATCCTGCTCATAGGACGACCCTTTTGCAGAAGTTTTTCCATAACAACAGCTTTGAAATGTGCCATACTTACCTGATCTTAAATATTATTATTATTAATTATTATTATTAATTATTATTATTATTATTATTAATGCTTATTTATATAGCGCCAAATTATTATTGAAAGATTTATCTAAAAGAAAACATAATCTGTAAGGACATAAGAGTAAGTATGAAGTAAAATGTTGATCCAGAGATGCGCTTACATCTATTTGTTAAATGTAAAAGGTGGTGTAAGTATAATACGGACAATCTAGGATTGTCACTGGTGTCAAAATGTTAAACAGAAGGGCGCAAGATTTAAGTTCACAGGGGGGCACCGAACACCCTAGCACCAGCCCTGCTCCCTGAAATCAACATGGATTTGCCCAGGAGTAACTTTCCTCCCTTATTTTCAGTCTCTGAATTAGGTCCTAAAATCTTATGTTATGTGAATTCCTCCTGGGTTTAGAGGTGTCACTGGCTTGCATTTCAAGGGAAACTCCATGTTAATGGGAACCTGAAGCATAGAGGTGTCAATGCAGGGCCACCATCGGAGGGGGAGGGGACAGCTGGGACTACAGGACTAAGGTAAATTTGCAGCAGCTGCTCTGGGCCTACTGCCTACTTGCTGCTGTGAGTTGAACATTAGTGGGCCAATGCTCAAGGAAGGACTTCTGGGTGACGTCACATATGGGGGAGAAGGGTTCCGTTCTCCAGTATGAAAATCAGATTTCCGAAATACAGCAGCCCATCTTTATTTAAAAAATCTGCCTTATTAGAAGGTTTTCCTAACGAATGGGTAAGTATGCCAAATAAATTTTCCGCCGATTTACCCATCCATTGTGTTTTTCAAAACCCAGTGCATCATCCCAGCGCACCTGACGGAACACCCGTCGCACCGGATAGAAGGTTAGTCTACAAGGGACTCCCACGGATCTTCGTGTCTTCTAGCCTAGAAGCCTGGTTCCTGTTTTCCTGTCGCTTAGCGTTATTCAGCAGTTATACCTGCCTGCCTATACCTGCCTGCCTATACCTGCCTGCCTATACCATCCTCCAGGATAGAAAGCTACAAGGGACTCCCACGGATCTTCGTGTCTTCTAGCCTAGAAGCCTGGTTCCTGTTTTCCTGTCGCTTAGCGTTATTCAGCAGTTATACCTGCCTGCCTATACCTGCCTGCCTATACCTGCCTGCCTATCCTATACGCAGCCATACCTGGCTATACCTGCCTGCCTATACCTGCCTGCCTATACCATCCTGCCTATACCTGGAGCAGTTATACCTGCCAACACCTACCTGTCTGTACCTGGAGCAGTTATATCTGCCAATACCTACCTGACAACTTCTACCTGCCTTTACCTTCAGCAGTCCTATCTGTCTACACCTACCTACTTGAACCTGCATATTACCTACCTGTCGGACCTGCAGTATACCTACCTTCCAGCCTTGCAGTACATCCGTCAGCCTGATCCGCAACATACCTACCTGTTAGAGACTGCACTCATACACATCAGTCCGGTCTCACTTTGCCCATCTGTCTGGGTGGAATCTTCGTCTATCTCTTCAGGGCTCATATGCGCCACCATTATTTAAAATCGCCCAGTTTCTTATTCTCCGCTTCCGCTCGCCAGCCCGAGCCCAGTGCGGATCAGCCTCAGAACGTGACACCACTGCTTTAGTGATAAAGCAAGCTCTTGGTAGATATAATATCTGACTAACAGGAAAATACATTCTAATAAATTGAACATTTAAGTCTAACAGGGATGTTGTTGTTTGCATTAAACACGTATACACAGAGACTGCACCATACAGTCACGAGAACTCACCCAGCTGACCCCAAACAGACTTCTCCAGGGCTGCGTCTAACATAGGCTGCTTCCAAGCCATGCTGACCTTCACCGATACGTCCTCTATCATCGTGTTATTAAGCTAGAGACAGAGGGCACAATTAGTGGTAATAGTTCATTATATTTCTAGAAATAACCGTACCCTGCTTTATAGCAATCTATTGTATTCAGCAACGGCTCAGGGAAGAGCACAAGGCTCCTCTGCTCAAAACCTTTCCATGGGTGCGGATGGCAGTTTCTGCATTGTACTATCAGTCCCTGGTCAAGATCATGTGCTATAACATAAGAGTTCCAGAATAATCTATTATAGCATAGTGTTCTGTCACAGCCAATCAAAACTATGGAGATGGAAGTCCGGCCACGTGATTTCACACTGGCCAGAACCAGACTTCCAATTGGATTGCAGACAGTTATTCAGACTGCGAATGACTGCTGATTCAGGCCAATGGACAGCATTCCCCCCCACACACACAATTTGTGCCGATCACGCAACAAACAAGTGTTTGGAACGATATCTTATTAGTGCAGAGGCTCCCACAATCCCATTTTATTGTGCAAAACCCCATCACATGATATAATTAACAAACCTTCCTAGTTTTAGCGATTACTGATGTCAGAAGAACATATGAACACCCCTCACGGTCATTGACATATTTGTACAGTCCACAATAATACATGAATATCCCTCCACATAGATCTTCAGTAGACACACAGCCGGCCTGAGGTGACTCGATAGAGAATATACTACTTAAACACATAGGAAACTCACCTCCTGGATGGCCTGGTCAGCTCACCTCAGCCGTCTATATTCTCTTTCTTATATTCTTTTCACCACTTTCTCTAAAAAATCCAAGACCTACTGTCTGTAATCACTTTTTCCACTGACAGAATTACTCTGTTCCCTATTAATTAGACCTTTCTCTGTCATACACAACTACTCTGGTCCTGCTCACAAGCGCTTTCCTTCCTTCACACTCTCCCCTCAGCCTCCAACTGACTGACTGACTGACTGAATTTCCTGCTCTTTTTCTCCCTTCTCCTCGTGTCCCCCAGAAGCTTCTAGGCTGCCTCGTGCCCCTGTCTCAGCGTGCCTCAGTCAGCTGTTGGTTGCTAGGCAACCACCCACGTGCTGTCTCCACTATCTTCCCTGTGCCATCTGCACCAGCCTGAATAGCCCCTGTTTTGGGGTATTACAAATACCTACCTGCCAACTTCTACCTGCCTATACCTGGAGCAGTCCTATCTGTCTACACCTACTTGCTTGAACCTGCATATTACCTACCTGCCGGACCTGCAGTATACCTACCTTCCAGCCTTGCAGTACATCCATCAGCCTGATCTGCAACATACCCACCTGTTAGCGACTGCACTCATACACATCAGTCCGGTCTCACCTTGCCCATCTGTCTGGGTGGAATCTTCGTCTATCTCTGCAGGGCTCATATGCACCACCATTATTTAAAACCACCCAGTTTCTTATTCTCCGCTTCCGCTTGCCAGCCCGAGCCCAGTGCGGATCAGCCTCAGAACGTGACAGGTACAATATAATTCCTGTCCAACTGAGATTCCAACTGTCACTCACCTGGTTTAAATGAATTAACTGATATTTGAAAAACTATTTGCCTCTTCAACAAAGAAGGCTTGAAAAATTAGAGCTATATATTCAATCAATAAATATATAGTACCAGCTTTGCCAGCCTAATTCATTAAAAAATCATTAGGCCAGGCAAATAAATCTTGAAATGTGTGCAAGGGATATACTTTTTTCTTTATACTGAGTAAACTAACTGATCAAACTTGAATTAATGGTTTTAAAATAACATGTTCTGAGTAAGCTGGAGCGTGAATAAGAAATGAATAACAAGTGATTAAGAAGCTTGAACACTCATAAGCAGTGAATAAGTAGAATAAGAACTGAATAAGAAGCTAAATCACAGAATACGGAAGGCCTCTAGATCTCAGGGAGGAAACTACTTTACCTTACTTTCAGTCTTGTTTCAGGCGTTCCTTTCCTGTAATGGCTGCAATTCTCCAGTGTTTAGAAATAGTTTTATTGCAGTCTTTTGTAAAGCTCTATTGCGCCATCTGTTGTACATGTACATACTGTGCAAATAAATTTTAAAAAGACACTAACTATAACAGTGTCATCATTTCTTTAACTCATTGAAATCTAATACTGTTCTATGTGTCTGGAATCATATTAAGAGGTTACATTGAGATGATTTGCAAAGAAACTACATTTAAGGTAAGAAGATTAGTTTTCTCCTAAATCCAGGATTGCCCTCTCTCCTCTATCCAGGAGACTCCCAAAACTCGGGCAGTTTTCCCGGTATCCGGAAGAGCAGGTAAATATCTTGCAAGTTCTCCTGCCTGTCATTACTGCAATTCCTAATTTTACTAGGGATTAAGCAGGACTTGATATTGTAACTTTTGTCATCAAGTCCACTGCAGCCATCACAACCGCCGTAGCCTGTCGCTATTGGGAACGAGTCGAGATAAGTATCCATTACTAATAGCAATTTTCTATTTGCCAAGCATTTTTACAATGATACAGCCACCATTATTCTGCCAGCTGTTTAATTGTCGCAATAGGGAAAATCTTGCTTATACCATACCCCTTTTATAGAAAGTTGTAGAGCGCACCTATGGATAGATGGCGGCTTTCAAGGCTTTTCAGGTTTATTATGATCAAACAAAATATGTCATCGCCAATTAGGAAATATAGTGGTAGTGATATCAATACATAGAATATGCTCTAGCAGCTAAAAAGGGTGAGATTTCCCCAAAAGATAAAATCTAAAAAAACAAAAAGTGTTCCAAGTATATAAAAAAAAAATATACAATGTATTTATTTAACACATAAAATTCACAGCAATATCTTAATACTTATAAACTGTACCTTTACTCTAACTAGTGATCAGGCAACTGTAAACAATAATGGACACAGAGAAAAAATTCTTCCGTAATATAATAAATTATTGTAACAAATCTTATTTTTAACATCCTTAAATAAGATTTGTTACAATAATTTATCATATTATGGAAGATTTTTTTCTCCCTGTGCATTATTGTTTACACTTGCCTGATCAACAACTGTAATTGTAAAGTAAAGATAGTAAAGATAGCATTTATATGTATTAAGATATTGCTATGTATTTTATGTGGTTTATTAATAAATACATTGTATATTATTTGAATATACTTGGAGCATTTTTGTCTCTTAGGTTTATTATGAGCCAGAAAAGTCAACAAACAAAACATAATCAAACAAAGATGTCATATTTTTTCATATGAAATTAAACAGCACTTCAAAGAAGGCAAACCTATAAATATTTTCATAGAAAACACAGCTTATCCTCACAGAAGAAAATATTAATAGCTATGATATAGTTAAAAAGAAGAAATTACACCCAAATACACAGCAAACTAAACACACACACATACAACTAAAGAAGAAGTAAAGGACCTTCCTAGCTTTATGTAAGCCACTTCATAAAAAGCATATCACTAAATCAAACAAAATCTATAGGCGTGACAAAGGACAGACAAAGACCATAGATAGAAAAGCATCAGACTTCAGCTACCCACTAAGGGGGTTTAAGGTACGCCAGAACCTGGCCCATCTTACAGCATCCATCCACTGCCTCTCCATATCCCGAATCTTGTGTAAAATATCATCCACCACCACCTCGACAGGGAGGACTTTCTGACGAATGGACACTTGACACCGTGCATTCCACGTGTAATACCTAACCACTACAATAGAAAAAGTGTGACCAAATCAAACTGCCTCCACCATCTATGTGCTCCATAAACCCACTCAGAGTAACTGAGACTCGAAAAGGCAGGGAGCCTCATAGCACCAGAAACTCTCCTATAAACTTCGATGTTACAGGGGCACTGCAGTAAGAAATGGTCCATTGTCTCCACCTCCCCTGGACACTCCTTACGCGGGCAGCCGCGATCACTGACATTCCTGTACTTCAGTTCCCCCTAACATAGAGATTCCCGTGAAAGGAAAGCCAAACGACGTCCTTAAGCTTCAGGGGTATGCTCTCATCAGTGATAAGAGCTATACCCTCTGAGCAGACATCACTCGAGAAATCCCTCAGTGACAGGGGCTCCCAGAAGTAGGACTGCAAAACTCTCCTCTCCAGCACCCCTCTTCAAGGTGCCATCACCCTGTAACCTTCAAACCCAGGGACATGTAGGCTGGAAGGTACTTATGCGGGACTCTGAAGCTTTTAACCTACCCACCACTCATCCAGTCCTTGAGAAAGGGGTACACCCATGATCGAAAGCCCTCTACCCACCGAGGAGGAGCCTCCAAAAGAAGGCTCTTCAGATGGAGAGAGAGAAAAATGGTCAAATAGAAGGTCACTGGGTTCACCATACCCAGGCCTCTTTTCTTTC
>WWET01000393.1:571588-582516 GCA_011038615.1 Limnodynastes dumerilii
ATACTGTATATACACACACACACACACACACACATATACTGTACACACACATATATATACTGTATATACACACATACACACACATATTGTATACACACACACACACACATATATACTGTACACACACACATATACTGTATATACACACATATAATTTATATACACAGACACACACACATATATACACTGTATATACACACACATATATATACTGTAGATACAAACCCATCCTCCTGTAAAAATAAAAACAGTTCTCTTACCTCTTGGTGTCAGATCCTCAGCGGCGCACGGGCTGTACTCTGATGAGATGCAGGCACAGGGCCACGTGTCTGCATCATGGTTCAGTGACTTGGAAGGGGGAGGAGGAGGGGGCGCGGGACTCTCACTCTCTATAATCTGCGGCCAGTGTGATTAGCATTGTGGACAGGCAGGGCCCCCTTTCCCTTCTAATGACTGTGCGCGGAGAATGCACAGAAAGAGCACTAGCTCTGGCACACTGAGCCCTGTCACACCAGGGCCATATTTCGGGATAGGGATATCCAGGATAGGCGCCGGACATCCCCCGCTCCCTGCTATATAGATTGGCTGCGTTCACGCAGGAGACTGTATGAATGCTGCCAATCTGTATAGCAGAGAGCGGGGGATGTCCGACGCCTATCCAGCATGGTGCCGGGATGCACCGCATTCCCTCGCGGAGGAGGTCGCGCCGGCCCTGATGGGAAGATTTAGTGCTGTGAAGCAATAGTACTAACTACATGTGCACTGTTCCATCTACTGAGAAGAATGAGATTGTCTGTGTCAGAAAAGGCAGTTTAAAGATTAAATGATTTTAGAAATAAACTTTTTATTCTGTTAATCATTAGCTTAATATCAGGAATATGACACTGATGACCACAGATATTAACAAGAGTTAAAAATTAACAGAAAGACAGAAAAAAGGAAAGAAAGTGCAACTGGAACAACTATATGTCGGAGACCAAAAACTTCCACTTAGACTGGAGAGTTTCTCTCATCACACTGGACCCGTGGGGTGTGGGTCCCCGCTTAGAACTGCTCTATTTCAATAGGGCCATTTTCTCCCAGCTGGGATTTCGATTGCATATGCTTCTAGGAGGCATAACTGAAAGCTCCGTGCTCCGAAAAGGTAAGAAAAAATAGGATGGTCATCTTGCGATTCTTCAGATTCAGCAGAATCAAACGAATCTTGCGACATATATGCCCCTTCCTCAGGGTCTGAATCCAGAGATCTCACCGAGGCTAAAGCCCTTGTTCTTTTTAAAGATAATTTAGACAAATCCTCTTTAGTTACAAAAGTGTCTGCTAAAGCTGTTTTCATAAGTTGGGAAAAAAAAATCAGACAACCGTTGTGAAGGTACTTGAGATCCCAAAAGACAAGTTTGACCTGTAGTAGCAGTATAATCACTTGGAAGGTTATTATCACAAACAGTACACTTCAGAACACGTTGTTTCTTATGTGTTCCCTTGGCTTCTGCTACACTTTCTGTTTTACTAACATCAGACCTACAATACCGAGAAAAAATTATATAATATAACCCTAACTACCTATCCTACTCTAACTACTAGCTAAATAAGAAAAAAGAAGACTACACTGGCTTACCCCGATGACCTCCCGGTCTATGGCCGTTTTTCTTCTGTCCCTTCTGACTGCATGATGCTTAGGAAAGGCAGGTTTCTTGTTCAGTGTAGCTGACACTGAGAACCCCCTTTATAGCGGTATTTCCACGAAAAATGGCAGCCTCCATGCACGTTACTTCCTGTGCGACTACCGGAAGTGACATCCTCCAGTCCCGTTCAGCGCTGGAAACGCTGACCGCATAAGTTTTCTGCCGCAGTTTACAGTGTAACTTGCGGCGGGTAGCAGACAGCGCTATTTCAATAGCGCAGCTTGGCCGGTCACACCACCACCTTCCCCCACCTGACTGAGGACTGGACCAGGGAGCATCAGACTTACGTCTGGAGAGGTAAGCACAAAATCTAGAAAATAAAAACACACTACATCTGACTAGCACAGTACACAGGAAAAAAAAGACCCAGAGAAAAGGAAGGGGAGGTCCTTATGTACCCGGGTCTTCTGATTTCCTGTCCTGACTAGTCAGGGATGAACCTATAAGTTACAGCTGACGTGGAGGAGTATAGGGAAAGTTATGTTTTAATACATGTATCCATCTTGTTTATCAGACACACATGGTTTGAGATATCTACCATTCTGTACTATCCGTATTAGTGTATTATGTTGCATTATTCTCTTGTCCATCACATCCTTGCATTATATGACCTCGTCTCTCAGTAGCTGGATGTATGTTACTATTTATCTCATTGTTCTCTCATATTTACTGATCTCTGACTATGTATGACTAATAATATGATTCTCAGTTGCTACACTGTCATTAGGTGGTACTTGTTATCCTTTTATTCCGTTTGAATAATAATTGCCTATTACCCACCTTAAAAGAAACATTGTTGACAGTTATGCTATACATATTAGACATCTGAAACAGTAACTATACCTGTCAGAAATCATTCTCTGGAATCCTGCATGATTTGATTGTGTGGACCCTGTGCACTCTGTACCCCGAAAGCCCTCCCTTGTCCTTTTCACCCCTCCATACTCAATTATACTATATGAAGTTTGAACCAATGAGGGAAGGATCAGAGGGTTTTCCTTAAGAACTCTGTAAAGGAGTAATTTATGGTAAATAACGCGGGACTTGAGCATGGTTAGGTGCACTTACCTGCCAACAGGCTACACTACTCTTGTATTATGGTTGGCCCCAACAAATTAAACTTGGTGGGAAATTCTCAAGGTTCTTTCCCTGCCTAGGATATAGTGACATACATAGGCCATGCTATGAACATCCAGTTTACTGTGATAAGCTGCGCATGTGGTCAAATTGCAAGGCATGCGACAAGAAATTTTGCATCCATCTACGTTGAAAAGAGGATAAGATAGACACCAACGTTTCAAGGTGTCCCTAAGATAGTCTGCTGTATAGTTTACCCATGCAATATAATCAATAATATAATGAGAAAAAAAATTTAATGTTCATAATTTTCAAACATCTAAAGCAATTAAAATTGTAAAGAACCATTGAATAATAGCTTGTTACAGCACTTTTACTCATGTACATTTAACTTATGCTAAAATGCAAGATATCCTTTAATGTATTACATATTCACATCATGCAACCAATGAGAATAAAAGGAGCATTTTCAAGCACCCAGAAAGAAGTTCTGTATTGTGTTTAAGTCTGGTTCTAAGCCAGCCAACTGTCCTTCTAGGTCATGCTTTAAATGAATACATGTTGAAATCTTGTTTCGTTCCTGAACCTGAATTAATTGTTAGCTATAAAATTGATGTCTGTTACATTTACTTGGCACTTGTATTGATAACTGAAATAATTCTGGTCCAAGAGATCCCTCTGAAACTTGGAAACAATGACAGAAATCTGCTCTGTCCTGCACCTAAATTGACCTTCGAACTGAGCCACGTGGCTGTCAAAAGAGCACAAATCACCAAAATCCTATTACATGTGAACCACGGTTGGTGAGGTTTATCTAAAATCCGTGTCTTGGTTGGGTTTATTGTTCTGTCCCACTGGGTAAGAATGGCATTTCTGGCCGAGGACCATTTCCCAGGCCCAGTGAGTCGCAACTGGTAAGGGGTGTACGGCCCAAAGAACACCTGCCATGCCAGTTTTGGGTCTGTGATGAAGAGATGGATCAAGTTGGGGTGCACTCCAATCTCCTTGGAAATATCATTAACATAATCAATATAAGAGGCCGCTAGAACTTGAGTCCGCCCCACACCAAACCTAAATAAGAGAAAAACGTTTTAACAACAATGTAGGTACAGTAGTTACATAGTTGTAGCAAGCCATTTACTGTCTCTATGCTCTCTAACCATAAATAGATAGATTTGCCACAACTGTTACACATATTGAATTTGTAAAATAGATAATTTATTCAAATTTAATTAAAGATGCATGTAAAAAAGGGCTGGTTTACTATTTAATCAATATTTGTAATATACAGTAAATGCAAGCTTTATTATGTTGTATGCACAACCACATTCTGACTGTTACAAGACATTCACAACTAGACTGACCTACATACCAATTGTTCTTCTTTTCTTTGCTTCTTATAACATGGTTTTCCATCTTACTCGCTGATGGAAGGTGAGCAGTGCCTGGGAGAAAATAATGGATTATGAGAAACAAAAGGAGTTAGTGTCACTCAGAGTGGAGATCAAGACAGCCATGGCAACATACAGTACTTGTGTTAGTAGAATAGCATTAAAGAACGCTGGTGAGGAGTGGTAAAAAGTAGGGTTAAGAAACAGTTTACATTTTATTTGAAAAGGCTGTGAAAGAGCAATCAGCCTTGTTGTATATTTAGGGGGGGAGAGGGACACAGTGCACTAGGTACCCAATAATAATAAAAAAACGCTCTGGGGCGTATCTGGCTGAAAAAATATGTATATTACTATGTGGTATTGTGCTGTTGCATAAATAAAGATAAATTCCTAGATATGAGATACCAGTGAGAGATGATGAACTCACAAAAAACACAATAGTATATGTATTTATAATATTAAGCAAACCACATTTTTCCTTAAAAAGGTATATATAACTAAGCCAGAAAACGAGGTAAATATAGATAGCAGAGGTGGTAAAATACCACCTCTTAAATACAGATAACGGAGAGAAAATAATCAAGGCTAGGAACCCAGGGTAACATGTAGGAAACAAAAAGAACAACAAGTTCATGCAATATAATCAACCAGAGTGTTTCCTAATGAAAGGAGAGGCAATTGAATTATGTAATATAGGTAAACGTAAAAAAATAAAACTTAACATTTATTATTAAATAATTAAAAGAATTTTATGGCAGGCGAACATATAAAAAATATAAAGAAAAACTGGCACCGTCACAGGGTTAATACAACAACGATATGTGGATAATAACAGTGGTATAAGTGAGAGTGCAGAGGAAATTAGAGAGTAATAAGGAGACTCAATGTGAATACATACAGTCTCCGCTCTATACTGCACTAACACCAGAACCCACTGACCCTGTCTCCCCAACTAATCGCCTCACGGCGATACTTTACCCTTCCAGGTCCGTAGTTGTCCCTTACCTGACCTAATGGTAGTGAGAGGTGAGGGGGAGGAGCAGAGACACACGATGGTGGAGAATCAACGATGAGCAGGAGGAGGAGAGACGGTGCCCGGTGTCAGGAGTGCACGTCCTGATACCGCAATGAGTACAAACTGACGCGCGTTTCGCACAAGGCTTGATCACAGCTGCGAGCATGGCTAGCAGAGGGCGCTAGTTATGCTAGTCATTCATTAATTAGTCAGAGTATGTGTTCAAACTGCCGTCTTTTTTTTTAAAATTATTATTGGGTACCTAGTGCACAGTGTTCCCCCCAGACTCCCTTTCCTTTCCATCCCTTCCCCTTTCCGCTATCTATACAATTTATTTGAGTCACTCCAGGTCGCACCCTCTGTCACAATAGTGCAGAGGTAGGTACCCTTTCTTAATTGGCTCTGGGCCTCTCTCTCTTTTGATTGTGCGGTAGGCATCTTTTCCCTTTTTTCCCCCCTTCCCCATTCCTATTTTTTCCCTATATTTACTTTGTTGTATATTTAAGCAGTTGCACAACAGAAGTCTTGTATGACATCTGCCTATCATGACCCTCTTCTGAGATTTCCACTACCATTTAGGCAGGTCTGGAATTGTATTACATCTGTCCTCATGTCCACAGTGACAAAGGAGTTCACTCCCCTCTGTAGCGAAGACATAAAGACCTCTGCACAGACTGAAAGTGTGGATTGGCTTGGATCCAGCCCATAGTCGGTGTCTGGAGGGAAGTAACATTTGCCCGACTAATGTTACACAGCGGATCTCCTATCATACAGAATTAAATTTTACAATAGGAGATCCATCCAGTAGGAACGAACTGCCAGACTTCCGTGTGTGCAATGAATGCATGGAGGTCTGAATCCGGCCTTTAGTACCCAACTATACAACAGAGCCCATAAATACATATAGACTTACCTTTAAAAACTTTGGTGACCCAACGAGCCTGGAGTTCAACTGTTGGCATAATAGGCCCAAGGGGTTGAACTAGTCCCAGAAAAGCAAGTGTTGGCTTATCTAGATGAACTGGAAATACATATTTATACAGACATACATCATTGTCATTAAGTTTGATGATATCTTCATCAAGGAAAGGGAAAGATGAACTGTATCCTGTAGCAAAAACGATTTCATCAATTTCAGCCTTGGTTTCATCTTCAAAGATGACCGATGTTTTAGAGAAAGATTTAATACCCGGCTTCACCTTGATTGAGCCCTGTAGTATTTGGCATGGGAGGTAATCATTTACAACAGGATGCTTTAGCCTTTGAGAAGAAAGGGTAAATATATTCAGGATTTTAATGTAATTCTAGACATTAAAAAATACTAGGATTTGGGTAAAAATGACATGCATGGTGAACACAGGAAGCTGTAGGGTAAGCGACAAACAAATTCTCTTCTGTAAATGCATTTGAGAAAAGGTCTATAGAAAATAAATGAGAGGGGTGCTATACAAGCCCTGTGATGATCACACTAGACTGGTTCCAGACTTTCAATGCAAGTCAAATATAATTTTTTCAGATTTGCATACTCTGCATGCACACACACCTTCACAACCCAGTGGGAACGCAACCCGCTCTATCCAGACGTATAACAAATGGACACATCCAACAACTTCTGACAGAAGAAGAGGGGATTTGTAATTCAGGAGGTTTGTTAACAGGTACAGCATGCAGCCCAACGGCTTTAATTTTGCAGCCCCATCACAAAGGGAGCTCCGACGATTGTTGATTAAAAGGGCCTGCATCAGCCACCACAGCAGCTAAACAGAACAGCTGGTAGCAAAGCCCTTTTCAGCGGTCCTGTATAACTAATGCATCGGCCGACAACAGGCAACAGATTGCTTTACAATCAGCATCATACAGAAGAGCTGAAAGACAAAGCACACTGCAGAGCAGAGACAGATGGAAGGCATCAAACGTAAGCAAGGTATAAACAAGGAAGGCTGGAGCTGGAGTCATATACTCCCAATTGCTACCAACACTTCTGTTTGAATGGATCATACAGAAGCACTGTGCCCTTTTACCATGCAAGCAGGCCGGTCCGTTGTGTGCTATAGGACTAGCCCTAGTGTATCAATCCCCAATAAGCTTGTGGGTTGGGCCCTCTCACCTACCCAGTCTTTGACCCACAGTGTCTTCAACTTGGATTTTTTTGGCCCAATTGGGGTTTTGAGTTTGACATGCCTGATGTACAGTATAGGCGTGCTAATGGACTATCCAGACCGATCTGATCCCCTGCCTTTCTATGCTTGCTAGAGTCAAAAGAAAATAGGTTTGGTTATAGGTTTCTGAGGTCTGTCCGAAAACAGGGAGCTTTTAGTAGTATGATGTTTGTATCCAGTTCATTGAGAGGACACTTGTGAATATTAGGCATTAAAGAATATGAGGTGGACAAAATACTGTGCCAATTTAATGAAAATGGTAATATGTGTCTATTTACTAAAAAGCTGAATAATCACTCAGCTTCTAAAATAGACATTGAGCTCCCCGGGTCCTATCAAAATTCATAACATAAGCTGGCTTTACCTGCGCGACGTACTTAACTCAGTGGTGCATTCCTACTGGGAAAGCTCAGCACAGGGACTATCCCATCAGAACACAGCCGATCAATAATGCAGAAGTTATTATCGAATGGCAGGTCGGGCCTACTCACCATGCATATGAGATGCTGGCTGGGTGTTTTAATGCAAAAGATATAGTAAGGGCTTTCCCAAGGCCTTACGTACGATCCTGCTTTCCGTACATCATAGGCCATCTGCACTGGAATATTAAAAGTTTGAATTTTGGCCACAGAAAGGAACATAAATGCGAGGCGAGTGCACTCACCTTGCACATATGGAATAAAGGAGCAGAAATTAGGTACAGTTGCCTCCGTTGCAGAGGCTGGTGTTCATAATTGTAACTTAATGCTGGATCCAGTACATTATTATACTATGTCCCACTTTGCCCTAACTAGGTCTTGAATTCTGAAATTTACAAAAAGTATAAAAAAAAAAATCCTTAAATCGGTTACAGATTGATCTGTCTTAAGCTGGCCATACAGATAAGTGGCCCAATCATCCAATTATTGGGTGATTTGGCAAATACTTGCTGTAGTGTATGGTCAGGATAGATTTTACAAACAGCCAATAATCATACCAGAAAAACTTTGGCAAGATTGGAAAAAATTCAATAAATCAATGGTAATAGCGCCGAGGTAGAAAAACAGAAATAAAAATAAAGAATAAATAGGAAAAGGAATCAGTCAGGGGTTGCTCACAGTTTTGGTGAGGCAACTACTCCAGTTCCAAAGAACGCTGAGTGTGCAGCGATGGTGTCTCCAAAGGGTAAGAAGTCTGTGGAAGGCAAAAACTCTGAAGACTGCTGGGTGTACAACGGTAATGTCTCTAGGAGAAAGTCTTTGTGGGGCACTGCTGTTAGCACGGTATTTGCCAATAAACCTCCGGTCCCTGTTCAAATTACATAGTGTGGCAGACGGCAAGTCTGAGTCCCCCCACGTGTCGGCAGCATCTGCTGAGCCTCTGGTGTGTATCCTGGTTTCCAGGCAACGGGACCCACATGGAGAAGCTGTGCTGAAGCGACCCACGTGTCTAAGCATCTGTCAGGTTTCCAAAGTGCTTCCTGGTTACCAAGCCTTGTAACCAGCATTGTTTATGGCAACACGGATGGTAAAAGAAAAGGAAAGCACCAATAGTGCAGATCAAACTAATTTTTATTGAGTGAACACAAGATAAAAATACTCACAATGTGAGATGGACATTCATAAAGAAAGGTCTAAAAGCACATCTTTGTAAGATCCCCTCGGGTACCAAGGTGGTGAATCTTTTGTTGTGGAACAAAACGTAAGATGGCAGCAGAAAAAGTAGTGTCACACCAACGCGTTTCAACCTACCGTCTTTCTCAAGGCAATAATGATAGTGGCACTACTATTTATGTGAGGTGGCTTGATCTGTCAAAGGTTTTCATTGGCTGGACAAATAGTGGTGGGAGGTCCCTACTATGGAGAGAAAATTAAAGTGCAAGTGCAACTAAAAAGACAGTTAGTAAATATATAAATATTTAAAACCTTCTAAAACCATTTTATTTCAAAATGACTATTTAGTCCTTTTGGTTGCAATGTTGACATGTTGAAAATGCACTTCATTTTATGTTTTGCTAGGGATACATGTTAATTTCTCTCTCTCCATTTTACAATTATTTTATCAATTATTTTTAACAAACAAGATTGGTGCCCCCTTTTTAAAACTGTATTTTAGATACATATATGCGATTTTTATATGGGAAGGTCCAAGAAATGAATTGGAAAGTTTTTGCTTATACTTTAATAATAAGATTCATTTATCTTTTAACATTAGCCAAACTAGCATCAACTTCTTAGACCTCACATTATTTATTAAGGAGAATCTTATAAAGGGTAAAAAAAAACTATTCTAAACCCACCAACTCCAACTTTTACATTGATAGGGACAGTTGCCATCACCAGAGATGGTTAAACAATTTCCCTATTAGGTCAACTCCTTAGGTTGAGGCGCAACTGTTCTCACATCACAGATTATGATGAATAAGCATTGGCAATGAAAAATGTTTTTAGAAAAAGGGTATGAAGAATCCAACTTGAATAAAGTAATAGAAGTCAGAACTACAGAGAGATCCTCTTTCTTTAAAGAGAAAAATAAAAGTGAATCTATGCGGAATGCCCCTAAAATACCTTTTATAACTCAACTAATTACAAGTGAAAAGAATTAGAAAAAAAAAAATTGGCATTTACTAACCCAGGACCCTTTGCTCCATCTCAATTTACCCTACCCAATATGCCTGCTTTTGTCTATACCCATGCTAATAATTTAGGTACTTTCCTAACACACAGTGCATACTGTAAGATCATACAAAACTCTGGAATCACATCAAAAGGATTTTCTAGATGTGGCTCCTGCAAGATGTGCCGTGTGCACAAAAATAAATTCAATAAAATCATGGAATTTGTATTAACATAAGAAGGTTTTTAAAATGAACCATTTTATTACCTGCAATTCCAAAAATATTGTATATCTTTTAGAGTACAAATGTGGGCTCCCGTATATTGGAAGAACTATCCGCCAGTTAAAAACCAGGTGGGCCGAACATAATATTAAAAAAGGTTTTTCTTCCTTTTTTAAAGATAAACATGCCTGTTCACCCGATATAGTTTTACCAACTTGAATTGATAAAATAACTGTAAAATGGAAAGAAATGAACATGTATCCCTAGCAAAAAATGAAATTAAGTGGATTTTCAACATTGCAACCAAAAGGACTAAATAGTTATTTTGAAATTAAATGGTTTTTATAAAGAGGTTTTAAATCTTTATATATTTACTAACTGCGTTTTTAGTCGCACTTGCACTTTAAATTTCCCTCCATAGTATGGACCTCGCACCACTATTTGTCCAACCAATGAATAATTTTGACAGGCCAAGCCACCTCACATAAATACCCTTAGTAGTGCCACTATCATTATTGCCAGGAGATCGATAGGTCGAAACGCGTTGGTTTTGACACTACTTCAGCTGCCATATTACACTTGGTTCCACAACAATATTCACCACCTTGGTACCGGAGGGGGATCTTGCAAATAAGACTTTCACTTTTCCCTCCATAGTATGGACCTCGCACCACTATTTGTCCAACCAATGAATAATTTTGACAGGCCAAGCCACCTCACATAAATACCCTTAGTAGTGCCACTATCATTATTGCCAGGAGATCGATAGGTCGAATCGAAACG
>WWET01000393.1:596969-609226 GCA_011038615.1 Limnodynastes dumerilii
TGTAGAGAACATCCCACATCCCAACAAGGAATGCAGCACTGCATTCGATGCGTATTAGCCCCCGTTCTGCATGAGCAGTGTGCTTGCACCATGAACTCACAATCTAAACGTGCAAGTACCCTGTCATTATTAGGTCTTAAGCCTTAAGACATTTGTAGAAACGCATTGGTGTTTTAACAGCAGACAGAGTGTAATCGAAAGAACCTTTTGCCAGAGAGTAATAAAAAAAGGAATTGGTATTAGCTGTGGCAGTAGGAGTACAACATATATATTGAAGTGCCTAATACAAGAGAAGCCGATTATATGAAGAAAGGAGGTTGGACACAAGGGACGGGGAGTTTTAAACCTTTTTGATACGCTAAGATTCAAGAAAATTAAATGCGAGTGCAACTGTCTATTTCTTTTTGGTTTGGATAAAACATACTACACCATTTGGTTTTTACTTTTCTTCATTCACATGGTTTGATGCGGAGATGGAGAGAACTAATATATGTTGATACGCTGACATATAAGAAATTCGAATGCGAGCGCAACATTTTTACCTTATTTTTGAGTTTGGATAAAACCACACTACACCATCAGATTTTTTCTTACATATTTGGCACAAGACGGAGAGAGGAGAAAGCACAATTGGACTCACACTTTGACCGATTGGGGAGGAACAGAAGTGTTAACCTCTGAACCTTAGAATAAGACTCAAAAGAACAGAGACCTCTGCTTTGTAATCAATAGACATTTTATGAATTTGGAAGATTTTTTGCAGCAATAGTGATTTGAGGTTACAGCGCGATATAGAGGTGTAACATTGTGTAACCCATTTGTTTGGGGGAATAGTTTAACCCTGTTATCGCCTTACCGCTGCAGTAGCTTTAGGGAGCGCACTGTAGAAGAGGTTTTTCCGGTTATATAAATATTTACAGGAGAACTGATCCAGAGATTTAGCGCAGTGACAAGCACAGGCCCACTTTTGGAACATGTGTATAGGTAGAAGGTGTAAAACACCAGTTTTTGTTTCAAAGGGGATGCAATTGCGTTGCGACAATCGCTATTTCAACAATGATACAGATGGCAGCTTAGTGTTGACTGTATCAGTGATGACATTTGTTGAATATGTTGAAAAAAAGTATTATATAGAAAGGGTACTATGATGCATATTCCTATTTCAGTAAGTTACCACATTCATTTAGTGTTCCCTAGTGTTAGGCTTCAAGAAAAGGAAGGTTAGGGTTAGGCTGCAGAGAAGAAAAGATTCAAGTTGGGCTGCAGAGAAGGGAAGGTTAGAATTTGGCTGCGGAGAGGAGAAGGGTAGAGTTGGGCTGCGGTAATAAAAAGATATGTTCTGAAATTTCACATCTGTTTAATAAAGAAAGTAATTGTATTTTTTGCATTTAAAAAAAGAAAAAAAAAAAAAAGTGAAGTCAGTATAGTGAATATAGAGTAAGTTTTAAAACTAAATGTAACAGTTTGGGAAGTATGGCTTTGGTAAAAATAAAAATAGGGGCTTTAAATTAATGAAAATCTCCACCATATTAATTCTGGATCTGGTCCAGTGTTTTTAAGATATATACACACACACACACAACACAGTCACTGTTAAAATCTCATCAGTTTCTGCTTTGATCATTCACTTTATTTTGTTTTACCTTAAGTTGAATATATTTCAAAAGACTGAAATGCTCTGCATACAGTTGGATGTATTCTAAGACCTTGGAATGATGCAGGTACACAGGGAAGTCTGGCGGCATCGGGAAATCACTGTAGCACATCATCTCTTTGGAAGTATTAGTGAACACGGATTTGTAAATACTGGCCCTTCCATCTTCTGCAGTTTCCTGAACATACATAAATTGCCTTCTGTTATTTTGATTACACATAAAAAACATCATAGCTTAGAGTTTAGTTACTTGCAAAATATTTAGCCATCTTATTCAGATGGCCTAATGAGTATAAAACAGTAGTGGCCAATGGAACTACGGACTGGAACTCCAAGATATACACCAGGAACAAAGTAACAGACACACAGAAATAATTGTTATGAGAGTCTGGATCTGGTCCGAGGAGAGCATCTATATAAGACAATGGCCCGTGCTTTGAAATTGTTTTTTGTCTGAGCCAAGATGGACTTAAACTGCCATAGAGAACTGTAATAAAAAATAAAGTAACTCAGTTATATTTAGTTACTGCCTTTTATTTCTAGCTAACGAAAACCCTATTTGTAGCAAACTTAAAGACACTGTATTCATACTGAGAACTTCCAGAGTCCTCCAATGCCATCACTTCTTTCAAAACATGTGGGCTCCAGACCATCTTCCAGGCAAGATTTGATGGCTGCAAGTCCACTGCAACCAGCACCGATTACAGCCACTCTCTTAGACATCATCCCTGAAACGTCAAAAGGGGCAGTTAAGAACGTCCACAATGAAAGTTAAAACCAAATCAGTCGTGGTAGAGGATGAGACATAGGAATAAGGACAACTAATGTGAAACACCTAAGTAACTAGAAAAATGCTGAATGGTATGGTGATTAGAATGAGAAATGTCAAATCTTGAAAGCTATATTATCCATAATTTCTAATGTTTGAAAACATAAGGGTCTTTGTAAATTATATTAAGCATTTCACTGCCTGGGCAGGCAACATAAAACAAAAGGTTCTCTTTTTTCAACACTTCTATAAAAATCTAATTATAATAAGTTATTAAGAAAGCTTTTTTTTCTTTCCACATATTGCATTGTTTTTATAAAGGGCCCTCATTGTGCCTTTTTGATGTCATGGAACACTCCTATGTAAAAGATGATATTTGCCTTAATGCCCACTTACCCAAGTGGCTGATATAGCAGGAAATGCAAGTGGAGCTCAGAGACGGAGTAACAAGTCCAATAATCACATTAAAGTGTCAGGTTTATATATATATATATATATATATATATACACACACACACACACACACACGTCATAAGATACTGAAAATATTTATTCAGCCAGATTTTCACAATCAATAAATACTGATGCTGCTAATCTTATTGTGATATAGTTTGCCTGGCAGTGTTAGACACACCCATGGGTGGAGCTATTCATGGGACACACCCCTTTGACACTACAGGACACACCCCTTTGGTGCAGCCTTGATAGTGCTATCAAAATCTCCCTGATAGTCATTTGCAAAAGTAGGCAACCATGATATATATATATATATATATATACACACACGTCATAAGACAATCTCTGACCACTGTGAGTGGACCATGTGTCCAGATCACAAACATGCAGTTCACCTTAGAGTGCTGTCTGTGTGGTCTCTGCAGTCTCCTTGCCTCACTTAATTTGAATGAGAGACACCTCCTTCTTAAGCTCCATACACAGGTGTGCTTCTAATAAAACAGGCTTAATTAACCCAAAGACTTGGAATAGGCCTATATGATAATCCTGGCTGGGGCTTTTGCTTTGCTCCTGTACTCTAAGTCCAGTAGTTATGCCTGCCAATATAATATACAGCCTAGGTGGCTACTAAAAAATAAACTGATTTTTTTACTTCTCAACATTAAACACAACAGGTAAAATAACACATTGAAGACAATGCACATTGTACCAGATACCCCCCTCCCCCAAATAAATAAATAAGAATACAATACCTTATTCTTAACCAGACATATAAGAAAAGTACCTTGTTTGGAGTAAGAATGCTACATGTAAAAAATAGTAAGCTGCTGCTGATGCACTATGGACTTATAAAAGCAGTTATTGCTAAATTCTTATCATGTGTCCACAGATTGAATCAATCATTGCATTTTGTACTGTAACACAGGATGGTTAAATCACATACACTATGCTACACAAGCTAGATACATTTATAAGTTTGTAAACGTTAACTCAAAATTATAGTTTAACACTATGGAAAAGTAAGTAATTTACCAAATGTCAGGAAGAAATGCTGAACTTACTAAAAGTTGCAAGTCTCAGATTGCGACTGCATTCAAACTGATCAAGCAGAATAACTGGAATAGTCAGCTATATATTCATTCACTGGAAAGTTTCAGAGATCGAAAGGTTTGTGTGTGAGTCAGACAATTAGAATAGAGATGAGATGGAGATTAAAGCTGCTATTTGCCTATGGTTAAGGTCCCTTTGTAATTAAATATTGCAAAACCAACATTTATTGTGATATTTGTACATTTCTGCAGGTTTTGCTTTTAAGAACACTGCCATTCCAAATATTAAATTATATAAATATATATAACACCTACAGATAGAACAAAGTTGTCGGTATTTGTGTTTAACAATTTTTCTTTCTTAAATAAAGTGTGCTTGGTTGTAAAAAGGGCCACCAAAAGTGAGGGAAGCAGGTACCCAGGACCAGGCCAGCTGGGGGGCCCCAACACGGGTCCGCACTGGTGCTGAGCAGAGGGTGGAGAGCTCCACCCACCATCCTCCCATAATCACTGCAGCTCCTTCTTACACACACACTCTCTCTCTCTCACTTTCTCTCCAACCCCCATCTTCTGGGCAATCAGCAACCATGTTGCAGGTGGGAGGAGCCAGCGAATTGTGATGGCAACCAGAAGCCAGATCACCCCCTCCAGTCCTCTCCTGTCTGTGACACCTGGGAGCTGTGGAACCATGAATTAGATGGAAGCAAAAGTGTCAGACTGCTTCTCACCTTCTTCCTTCCCTTTTCTTGTTTCAGGCATCTGGCAGAGGACACAAAATGTATTTATTAACAGGTTTTTATATAGCACTATAAGATTACATAGCATATATATAATATTTCACATTAGGTCCTGCCCCATTGAAGCTACATTCTTAGTTCCCAAACACAGGCATACACACACAATCTAGGGTTAATTTATTCAGCAGCCAATTAACCTACCAGCATGTTTTTGGAGTGTGGAAGGAAATTGGGGCCCATTGAGAAAACCCATGCAGACACAGGGAGAACATACAAACTCCACACAGATAAGGCCTAGTCTGTGAATCGAACTACTTATACCCCGTTCAGATTACAAGCCCTGCAAATCCCCTGGGTTTTCAAACCCCAGGGATTTGCAGGGACACACCGGGCTGCCCATTCACACTGACAGCGGTGACCCGGGATTTCCCTGGTCACCGCTGTGCAGTGGAGCTGCGGGACCCGGCTTTCTCCGCAAACCCCTTCTTTTTAGCAGGGTCTAAGACCTGGATAGAGAGAGCCGGGGTTCGTGTTCAGATTGCCAGAAAAAGCCGGGGTTTTCATGAAACCCGGCTATTTCATGAAAACCCCGGCTTTTAGCTTGTAATATGAACGGGGTATTACTTGTCTATGGATTTCTCTGTCTGCTCTCCTGAGTGGATCCACAATCACACAGACTGGGGCACGTGATCATGCAGTGTAAGTGGGCGGGGCCTCTCTCTTCTCCCCACAGAGCCCCAGCAGTGAAAACCAGCCACATTGTGTGAGTGTGACACCGCCAGCCCGTGTATATGGGCTCCATAAGCACACAGACCACAGCCACAGAACGTAAACATTAGCGTTATGTGGCTGAAGCTACTCTGTGGGAAGTGATATATAAAATAGTTTTCTTCAGAATAGCGCAATGTATAGAACTACCCCAAAAAATACAGAACATTTTTAATACAAAAAATCTCTGTGGGAAGTAGCTGCAGTCACACAGGCATGAGCTGACTATGTTTACCATCTGTGAGTGTTGGGGGCCTGTGTCCCCGCCCTCTGCTCAGCACCAGTGCGATCCTGCGTTGGAACCCCCAGCTGGGCCTGGACCCGGGTGATTAGGACAGGTGAATCGCATTTGGGGACATATGCACGGAGGGGCGGCGTAGAAATACGTACTTGAAAATTTACATGAAAGTGGGTGGGTGGGGGGGGCATTTAAATGACTGCCTGAGGGCGCGTTTATAAAGAATCGCACGCACAGAAGACATATACGCACGTAAGTACACATGCAAAGAACGGAGTGGTTTATGGAGGTGTAAGTCTACGATTGCACGGCCGGGAGAGGAGTGTTGTGGGTGTTGGAGGGTGTTGCCTTGCTATGTGCGTGTGTAAAAACGTGCAATTTACAGTAAGGGTATGTCAATGCAACCTAGCCTAATACACACCAAAACATTAACTCACAGGGATCAGCTAGGGATACTATACATTTACATAGACCATAGAGGCATAGCAATGGATCCCTGGAGCACTGAACATGGTGTTCTGAAAGGTAAGTCAGTATTCTATCCCCAACCCACTCAATAAAATCTTAGAATAACCCCTCCTTCCCTGCAGCCTGACCCTAACCCCCCCTTTCCTGCAGCCTGGCCCTAACCCCCCTTCCCTGCAGCCTGACCCTAACCCCCCCTTCCCTGCAGCCTGACCCTAGGTCTCCCTTCCCTGCAGCCTAACTCTAACACCCCCTTCCCCACAGCCTAACCCTAAGTCTCCCTTCCCCACTGACAGGAGGTTGGTCTGGCAAAGATCTGTAGAGTATGTATAATGACTGGATCGTTTCAGCAGATACAGATCGGAGGTCTGCTGTAAAATTGAATAAGTGTGCATCATAGATTAGGTGTTGTCAGGGCTGTCTTAATGACTGGGCAGTTTGGGCTAGTGCCCAAAGGCCCAACATACCAAGGGGCACTTTAGCCCTGTCCAACCCTAAAGCTTTTTCAGATTTACATTTTCTGAATGTAGTTCTGCGTGGGCTGTAGCAGAGGCTTAAAATACCCTTTCCAGATGGACCGGGACTGCAGTGCAGTCCAGCATACTCTGTACCGCTGGGCTGCTCCTCGACCTGTTGCCCTGCGGTTTGAGCGGTGCGCCTGTTAGCAGCCTGATGCTGACGTGAGCGCTCCCTGCACAGAGGGTGCACCGTGGGGGACAAAGAAGCCACGGAGGACAACAAGGTAAGAGGATTTTTTTTTTACAGGCTGGCTGAGTAGGGAAAAAAAGGAAGAAGGGGCAGCACATGGGATAAATAATAGAGGAATAATGGACGAGCACTAGTCAAAAAAGATGGTAACAGAAAAGATTAACCAAGCTTAATGCAATTGAGAATTTTTTTTACAAATATATATATATACACCCTCTATATTATCAAAATAATAGAATTAGATGAACAAAACATAATATCTTAAACAACAAACCAAAAATACAAAAATCATTCAAAAAATATCAAGATATGGAAAACTGGGTGCAGCAGCAGGTTGGGGGGTAAGTGCATACACCCCTAGAATAAATGCAATAAATAAATAGGTAATAAGCCGCGCTAGGGACAGACACGTGGGTTAAACAAAAAAATGGAAAAAAAATGATGTAACTCTAGATTTGGCAATCCAATAGTGGAAGCACATGGCCAGAGGGGGCAGGGCAGGGGCATCATAGAGGCACAGTCTGGAGGAGGTGGCAGGCTGGCAGCAGATGCTCAGAGGGGGGTAGGGCCATCAAACAATAGGGGCACTGGCACGGCCTGGAGGAGGTGGCAGGCTGGCAGCAGATGCTCAGAGGGGGGGTAGGGCCATCAAACAATAGGGGCACTGGAACAGCCTGGAGGAGGTGGCAAGCTGGCAGCAGATGGTCAGAGACATCAAACAATAGGGGCACTGGCACAGCCTAGAGGAGGTGGCAGGCTGGCAGCAGATGCTCAGAGAGGGGTAGGGCCATCAAACAATAGGGGCACTGGAACAGCCTGGAGGAGGTGGCAAGCTGGCAGCAGATGGTCAGAGGGGGGGCAGGGGCATCAAACAATAGGGGTACTGGCACAGCCTTGAGGAGGTGGCAGGCTGGCAGCAGATGGTCAGAGGGTTAAGTTAATAATTCCTAATACTTTACCAATAAATCATTGTTTATTGTTGAAATGTGTGTGTGTGTTTTTAAGTTATATAATGTTTTGGTTACATTTTTATTCCTGGGAATGAATGGGTAGGGACCCCTGTGCATTGCTTTGCCCAGGGCCTACAATTCTGTTAAGACGGCCCTTAGTGTTGTATCTAGGACTTTGATCTGCTGTAGGATTGTGTAAACAGTGATTGAGACTTTAGACATCCTTGCAATTAAAAGGGCCGTACCCAAAATATGATTACCAGATAATAATTTTAACATGAAAAACATGTCAATTTTGGCAGTCTGCCTCAGAGGATACAATATTTAGAGCCACAACTATTTTAACGGTTTGTTTTTTAATCAATAACAGTAACACTTCATAAACTCCTGTTTGAAAACAACATTTATTAATTAAACTTCAAGGCTACACTATTCACCTAGATGTTGAAATCAGAACATTAAAATATACTAGGCATACATGCTACAGCATAAACTCATGTTTGCCAACTCTCCCTGAATATCATGGAGACTCCCTGAAAAATGATTGCTCTCCCTAACTTCCTGAAGTGTTTGATAATCTCCCTGATGCTAACTCAATGACTTCAATAATGGAGATAGATATGATTGTTTTAGTGTCACCTATTTTTATATTTTCTATAAAGTCAGTGAATCTCCTATTCACAGTGTAAAGAATAAATACTAAAGTTATTCACTGACAAATTAACAATCAATAAATACTGATGCATACCCTACAACATTTGATAATAGAAATTCGGTACACCTGGGAGCGTGGCTTGTCCTCTGAAGGGGCGGGGCTTTAATCTGCTCTCATTTGCATGTATGATAAGGTGTAAAATCTCATTTACACCTTATCATATGCACTAAGCACTCACAGGAGAGGGCCCTGTCACTATAACAGAGCTGTAGGAGTCTGTCCCCGCTGCTCTGCTATAGTGATCAGAAGCTGCAGGCTGGAAAAGGAGTATAGGGGGTGGAGGAAACTGCTGGGTTAAAAACCGGTACAGGAGCCCTTTTAGCCGGTACAGGTGCTAAATAGGTACAGTTGGAAGGTATGCTGATGCTGCCATTATTATTGAGAAAGAGTTTTCCTGGCAGCGCTAGACACAGACATGGGTGGATCTATTCACAGGACACACCCCTAACTTGTTAAGTGATGCAAAACAAGTTAATACATACAAGTATACTAACAAGCTTGAATATGCTAGGCAGCATTTTATCCAACGGACCACTTTTGCCTATATAAGGAAAATTCTTTACGATCTTGCTGTATCTTTACAGTAAACATATACAACAGCTACATCTAGAGGTATCCAAAGATATTGCAGCTGAAGTTTCTTTGGCTTATAATGGCTTATCATCAGGGGCCAGATCCAGAGCTACGTTTCTATTACGTTTGTTAGCGTAGCGTATTTACACTAGCGTATTTACTATGCACTCCCCTAGTCACTACCCTCTCATGTACGTATGTAAAGCTTGCACGTACTTACACTGCTAAGCACGCCCATACTGTACGATTTAAATGCCTCACCCCGCCTCCGAAGCGTAATTACGGTTGTCGTATGGCTGGCACGTCCCTCCGAACGTAGATACGCTGCTGTTACGTGACTGCCCTCTACGCTCTGAGTTACGTGGCGTAACATCTGCCGCGCACATGCGCAGTAAGTACTAAAGGGCAAAATGACGCTTGCGGCAAGCGTAAAAACGCGAGCGTACGTAGTTCTGGATCTACCCCCAAGGCTGCTTTTAATGAAAGGGGAGGCGTGCAAATGCATGCAGTGCTCCCCAGCCCCTCATCAAAGGGGTGTCCTGTCTGATGTCCACCCTGTGCATTCCACTTAAGCTCCATGTGTTCCACACAACTTAATAATAGGCCAACAGAGTTACAAATTACTAACCAGAAACCAAAGTCTGCTCCTCCTGCAGTAAGATATAATAATAATAATAATAATAATAATAATAATAATAATAATAATAATATTCCTACCTATGCTTCAACATGAAAAAGAGAGAGAAATGTGTAAAAATAAACATAGAAGAAGAAACAATAAACAAACTAGGTTTTTTTTGCATTTATGACATTTATTTAAATAGCACATCCAAAGACACCTTCTTCTGTGCTAGTCTATTCCTCTGATCCATGGAATCCTTGGTATCTTTATTTGTTCACCTTGGGAAAAGAAACCAAAAAAAAACAGGCTACCCCCCCTCCCCCTTCACCCAGAAAACTACGTATTCACGTTTTCACCCAGAAAAAGACGTATTTATGTACATCAGAAGTTCACAGATTCCTAGTTTCTTGGTCACATCAGTGTCATGAAGGAGAGCCAGTGCAGCCTGAGAAGGGAGAAGAAGAACGAAGACAGAAAAGAATGGAAAGACATGGGGAACAATTCTACCCCTACTGTGGCATTTATTATTATTATTACATAAAAAGCAAAAATATATACCTACGCACCCTTATGTACAATAAGCAGTGAGTGGTAATAATGATCGCTTAACGGCGCACACCTTTACATATACAAACAGAGAGGTTGTGGATTAAAAATTATACATTTTTATAGAAACATGATTAAAAGGGGTTATAGTGAACTAATATCTCCTTTTCAGGCAAAATATGCAGACAATAATTATAATTGAACGAGTATGAAAGTATTGGCATACTCATATAGCACAATACAAGGGGAAAAGAATACACAGGAAAATAAACACGGGAGGTTACTGAAATCACCCTAATCTGTAATCAGCGCTTACCCTGATGGAAAACTAGTGTCCTCACGGGCACGCTTCACCCTTCCGTGTCCATAAACTTACCCTCCCTTTTCTATCCCTTGCTGTGACAAACCTCCGTTCGTGTAACAATGATAGAAATATTCAGATCCAAAGATAAGCAATTCAATGTGAACGAAGGCAGTATTCCAGGACCTAACGCGCGTTTCGCCTTGAACCACGGCTTTGTCAAAGGTACTGGATGGTTTGGAACAGGTGGGTCTTAAGTACCGGAAGTGACCAATCGGAAAACATGATTCTGGTAAAAGTTAGAAACAGATGCAAGCGTTAAAAAGACAAATATTTACATGATATTATACATAGTATCCTAGTGCGGTGGTAAAGAGACAAAAAGATACAATCAAAACCTGATTATAAAAATGAAACAAATGACATGTTCTCAGTAAGACCATGCGGTGATACGGAATCTAATAAATAGATCCATCTAGTTTCTTTGCATAATAACAATTGATTAAGATCCCCACCTCGTAAAGTTGGTATGAGTTTTTCTAAGACAAACAGGTGTTAGCATTTTCAAATTTTCTTGGCACGATCTGAGAGAGAGTTCTTAATAGATCTTATGTGCTCCTGAAGATGCAGTTTTAAGGACCTTATTGTTTTGCCCACGTATCTGTAATTACAACTGCAAACCAGACAGTAAATAACCCACTTTGTGTTGCAATTGGCATAATTAGAGAGTTTATGAATTTTTCCAAAGCGTTCAGAAATTTCTTTGTTGTTGTAGATATATGGGCAAGCAGTACATGACCCGCAGGGAAAACACCCTGGATATTTATTTCTTTTGTTAGGAATTGAGGCAAAAATTACTATGGGTCAAATTGTCATTAATATGGCAAAAAGAGAGTAAGAAGCACTTAAAAAACAGCATACATTTATTATAACATAATGAAATAACATTAGATAAAATTAAAAAAACATGTAAAATAACCTCTGAATAGAACCAATAGGAATCAGCTGGTGATCAGGCAGCTGAATCTTTGGGTAGGATCAAAAAAAAAAAAAAAAAAAATTAAATAGGAAAAACCATAAAATAACCATAGAACCAATAGGAATCAGCTGGTGATCAGGCAGCTGAATCTTTGGGTAGGATCAAAAAATAAAAAAAAATAAAAAAATAAAATTAACATGTAAAATAACCTCTGAATAGAACCAATAGGAATCAGCTGGTGATCAGGCAGCTGAATCTTTGGGTAGGATCAAAAAAAAAAAGTAGAACCTATATACAATTGCTAATGGTCTATTATCCGCTGGGCTTAAGGTCAAGAGCTCATAGTTTGTATCACAAAAAAGTTCATCACATGTTGCGACTGAATATCCTGCTCAATAACTGATAGCGCTCGTAGACCAACAGTAGCAAATCCCCAGTGCTTTATATATGAGGCGATTCACACAGAGTTGTTGCCTGCAGACATACAATGGGGGATAAAAAAGGTTTTCTCACCAGCCCACGGCTTCTGTTGATAACACCGATGTGTAAATGACAGGTGAAAAGGTCCAGTTCCTAAGTGCTGGATGATTGGAAATACAGAGATCGGAGTGCAGTGTAGCTCCTTGATGGACTCCGGGCTGCCGTGGCGTCTCCGCTGACCGGTCGGTTCAGTCGGCTGCGCCGTATACGGTCACGTGGTGGTCGCACTCAGAGCGTGAATATCAGT